>CM076986.1:1330798-1367980 GCA_039105355.1 Benthosema pterotum
CCTTTCCGCGCCACGCCCTTCATCGAGTGCAACGGCGCCAAGGGCACCTGCCACTACTTCGCCAACAAGTTCAGCTTCTGGCTGACCACGGTGGAGGCCAACCGGGAGTTTGGCCACTACCCGCCGCAGCAGGAGACGCTGAAGGAGGGCCAGCAGCACGCCAGGGTCTCTCGCTGCCAAGTGTGCAGCAAGCTCTTGTAGTGGTCAGCGTACCCCCAGTCCCCCCCCCCTCCCTAGGGCTGTCACGATCGGTTTAGGTTGACGATTAGTTTGTCACGCAAATAATTGCGATTAACGATCTAATTGTGGTTATTTTTTGCATCGGACATTGGAACATTTACAATTCGTATTTCCATTTGCCTTTGTGATCACAAATTGCAAAGTGAAGATATGGCAATACAGCTTAAATATATCATTTTCCAAAAAAAATGTAAAAAACAGCAAATAGCTACAAGTAGCTACAAGTTTACAATGCATCACCATTTAAAAAATGTATGAACATTTTTCAACATGGTGACCATTATACAAACATAATCGCGATTATTTCAAATAATTGCGACAAAACATTGTGACAGACCTAGTCCCCCACCCCCACCGGCGACACGGGAGGAGGAGAGGTGGAGGAAAAGATGGAGATGAGAAGAGAGACTGAAAATATATTGCGGTGGAGGTGATGGAGGAACACCTCGAAGAGATGAATAAATAAAATGACACAACAGAGAGCGAGATGGATGGTGATGGCATCGCAAAGAGATTATAGAAATATTAAATATATAGAAACACACGCACACACGCACACACACACACACACACACACACACACACACACACACACACACACACACACACACAACACACACACACACACACACACACACACACTAGATTGTTATTGTAAATTGTCCACATACATACAGACAGTACATTCTTACATACATTTGACTGAATGAAAACATGCTCTCTGATGCTCTCTGAATCGGGGGAGACGGGGTGTGATTGATTGCTCTTCAGTAGATGAGAAACTGACACTTGGTGCTATTGTTTTATGTTATGTGATTTGACTTCATGTTCATTTTGTTCTTTTTATTTTCTTTTTGTTTTCTTCCCCGAGAGTCAATCTCAGCTACCTCGGATATGGCCAGCCCATTGGATCATAGCACCACATCGCTTACACACAACGCCACATACAAATATGCTTTCTTAGTTAAGCTTCAATTAGCCAAATACATCATCATCACTCATGAGTCATGATCCCTATATTTTCTATTTTGGTGCTACAATAACCTGGTTCTCAACTTGAAAAGCAGTAGTAAAGTATGTTTTTTCTTTCTTTCTAGCAAAGCATTTGTTTTTGTTTTTTTTAAATCCATATACTAGCACTTTCTCAAAGCAGCAAAGATTGAATGAGACAACAGCTAGTTCCAGTAATGAGACTTTCTATATCCTAGATGTAGAACCCTTTCATGTGTATTGGGGACATGTTGCACTGATGTGATTCACTTCACTTTAATGGGTGAGCAGAAATACAGTAAGGCAATACAAGTGGTCATTTCACCTTCGAGTGGATTGATAAAAACGTCACCACAATTTATATTTTTAAAAAGTCTTTTACCACACATTTCCCCCCTCAGAAATGGCGATCCAAATGGTGTGTGTAATTTATCTGGCCTTGACTTGTGACCATTCCTAATTACTGCTATTTTAATTCATTGTTCTTAATATCTTCTCCTCTAATAACTGTGGCACAAAAGCTACAGCTCAGTCTTTTCTCCATGTGACCAAAATAAGGGCCATGTGACAGAAACCACTGCTTTAATAAACACATCACCAACTCGAGCCAAAACGCAAAACACATGGAAAAATGCATTGGGAAGGAATTCAATAATGCTTACCGCGTCAAGTATAGAACACAGACTCTGCTAGAATGTTTTTTGTTGTTGTACATAGTGCTTATTGTCATGCATATTAGTCAGCAAGGTACGTCAATGCAAAGGTCTATCATGTCTAATGTCGTCTTAATTCTGTGTTCTTTTATTTGCTATTATCTGTCCCTGTATGATTTCACTGTCATCGGATGAAAGAGGCACTAGGTGTTACTGTTATTATCACATCATTGATATTACATGTACAGTATTATGGTCATATCCTCAACATGTGAGTTGCAGTAAGCATCCTAATGCCCTCTGTGTTTTGAGGACATCTGCCACTACACACAAGTAGGGGTGCAACAGTTTGCTGAAACTAATCAGAATTAAATTGATTCGAGAAAATAATCTCCAGTTGATTTTCAAAAATAGCAATCTGTAAGCTTGTTGCAGCTAGCGAGTATTTCAGAGGAAATCAGTTTGTTCAGTTTAGTGTCATTTGTCAACATGGGCCTGGTCCTCAAATTATCCCAGGACAGTGAAAGCTACATTGACTTGTTAACCACTATATGGCCTTTGTGTTTAGCACATACCGGTTGCCCTAAGGTTTATCACTACACATTTTATTAGCTTTTTTTTATGTTTTTGTTTTTCCCCTCATTTGTGCGTCTGTTGTTTGTAATCTAGATTGTAATTATTTTTACCTTAATTCACTGTATTATCCCCTGGCTTTCTGGGTGTATTTTACTGAAATATCTGGGGAGGGAATGGGTTGAAAAAGATATGTACATTCAATAAAATGCCTTTAGGATTATGTTTTTTATATTGAAAAAAAGACAAAAAGGAAACAAAAAATGTCATTCACCAATTATTGCAGACAACTTAAAAGACAAAAAGGGTAATCGCAATACTAACGTCTACTTTGCTCGTTTGATTCGATCACGTAAGAAACTGGAGCGGTCAGAGCTGAATTATGCAATGATTCTATTCTTCTATGTATACTGTAAGTGCCTATGAGACAGAACAAGAATATGCAATTTTCTCAAAGAGGACCTTCAGCCACAATTGGTGATGACATGTCTGATACTGTACTGTCTATTTTTTGTGCTCACACAACAGTATGAAATAAAGTATCGAACGTGAGTGAGAATATTTATTTTGTAGGCTATAGAAGAGAACGTTTGCTCTTTTAAAGGTAGGGGAAGTGATTTCACTTTTGTCAGATATCACCCCAAAAAAAAAAAATTCTGTTAAAATGCTCTATTATAAGGTGTGGAAACCACATATGGAGTTTCCCCTCCCCCCACGTTAGCAGAGGAGCTAATAAAAGTTCCCCAGGTCACCACAATTCTCCTCCAATCAGGAGCGAGCAGCAGGTTCACATAGTGTAGCTACTGTTGGGGGCCCCTAGTGCACCAGGCTGGTACTACCATGAATTTCAAATCACTTCCCCTACCTTTAAATATGCCAGAGACATAAATGTATAGTTGTTTCATCAAATAGGAAATGCTATAGGTTATTGTTGAATTCACTTACTATAATGTTTGTCTGTTACGGCATGATGTTACCCTTGCCTGTAATACTTACCTGTAACGGCACTCTCACTCTGAGCACAATCGGAGCGAGTCAGCTTGAGAAACAAGCCAACACGTTGTCACGTCACGTCAACAGGACTTCGTGCTTGTATGCTGCAAGTGGTTTCCTGCAGGCTGGCCCCAGTGCAAAATGCTGGGCTCTCTCTCACACGCACATACACGCACAATAATAACAATATATTGAAATGCATTCTTAGTAGTAGTAGGCCTATAGTATACTTCTAGCTGTGTAGTGTGTAAACACTACTGTAACTGATTTACAGCATAGCCTACATTGGTATCAAACGTTTGTCCAGGTTATGGTTTGCACACATGTAGTTTTGTTTCAAATTCTATTAAATACTTGACATTAGCCTGTGTAGGCCTATAGGCTACCCCATTTTAAGACTGGAAAAAATAGGCCAGAATTAGCATTTGCTTAAATTCATATTTAGAATTTTTTCAGACAACCAAAATTTCTGAGATGATAGAATGATGATGGATGATGATGGTCATGGAAGGAGAACCTTCTGAATGCTTCATGAGCAAAGATAAACAACTTCCAAATAAAATATCCAGAAAAAACGGTCAAAATGACCTCTCAGTCTTTCTAGTGTTAAATTAATTAAAGATGTGCCATGGACCTTTACAGCTATAGCAGTAATACTTTTCAACCATATTTTTATTTCAACATCTTTGGCATAAAAAACATCTAATCGCATTTCTATCTCTAAATTATCATGCTGGACTCAGGGGAGGGTTTGGACAGACTCGCTGCGTCTGAGTGCTCATTGACAACACTGGGATGGATGGGACAATGAATGGGGATATGTGGGAATTATGGTTGTACAAAAGTGTAAATTCTAAAGCCTAAGTACTTTTGTTTGAGCTGGTCCGTGCTCCGGATCAGAAGGTGGCGGTAATGCTCCAATCAATGGGCTGCAAACCGCCGTAAAACAACACAGAAGAAAAAGAAGAAGAACGCTCTTGGGCTTGTTTTCATCGGACCTGGCAGGGTAGCTTGTTTCTCTCAAACAATCTGGCAACACTTGACCACTGACCAACAGTACACAACAACAACAACAACAAGCATCCTGCTGGAAACGAAGCGACGTGTTCAATATCCTCTTTTTTTCTATTGAATTGGGAACACACCAACAGGTTAGACATTACGTTATTTCGTCTGCTTTTCAAACAATGCACTTCAGGTCTCGAGGGTTTTGTTTTGGGACTAGAATTGATAGACGACTGCAGAGCCATTAGAGTATAGACCAGAGTTACGCCAACTCCGTTCACTCCATGGGGACAGTCTAATGGATGTTCTAATACATAGACCTCTATTGAGAATAGGGACAACAGATTGGGACTAATTATGGAATAATTAGACTAGGGAACAAAACAAGACTTTAGTGGTTACTGTACAAGCAGTTGGCAAGTTGCAGAGATTGCTCATCGTCGAAAACAATGTATTTCCACCAACTTCAGTTGACCCTATTTAGGTTGCATGAACAGAACTCGAGCACTCAGTTTCTGACCCCTCAATGTCGCAACACTTCTACTGGAAGGGTGACTATAGCATGCTAACGGGCTCTAGCTCCACCAGTTAGCTTTATTTCGACTTGACATAGAGTATCTGCAACACTTGGTTGTATGTTGTGGAATTAATTATATGTTGGCATTCATCTAAAAACGTTCGACGTGTCGCTGTCGTCAAAGCAGACCGAAAATGAATGACATGATTCCAAACGTCATGTTTTTTCTTTAATCGTATTCGTAGCTAACGTTTAGCGACTGTTCTAGTCAGATATTAACATTGGGTTATGCATACTAGCCCCAAAATGTAGACTCTTATGTATTTAATCCATGTTGTATGGATTAAATTACTGTATTGGTGTTGTGCATTAGGAAAGATATTGATTTCACTCATTAGTAGCCCCTTCCCAATTCCCAAATATTGTTCCTAGACTGTAAATACTGTACATTTACAGCAGAGGTTTTCAACCTTTTTCATACCCACTATTTATTCAGAATTTGAGCCACGGACCACCATTCTAGGACATTTTAGACCCACAGACCCCAAAACTTAAGGTTTCTTTTGGTTTTGTCCACAATATGGATTTGGGACACAAAACAGTCAAACATACAGTTCAGAATGACCATTAATCTTCTAGTTGTGTAGACTTAGGCTAATTCACATGATGATTATTATTATTTTAACCCTTGAGAGCGTACACATGTAAACACGCTCTCAAAGAGTTACATCTGGTGAACCAACTTTCCATCATTTAGCCTGAGGACCACCTGGCACCTTTGCCTAGCACCACTGGTTGGAAACCACCGATATAGACCACCTAAAAATTGTGTTTTATATGTGGTAATTGTCGTTGGTACCATAGCTATAGTGCAGGGGTTTTCAACAGGTGGTCCTAAGTTCTAATTGAGAACGTAAAAATGATTCATTCATTTTTACACTCTCAAAAGTTAAAATATCCATCATGAGGATTAGTCCAAATCTACACAACTAGAAGATTAATGGTCATGGACAGAAGCAAAAGAAATCTTTAGTTTTGGGGTCTGTGGGTCTAAAAATATCCTCAATTGGTGGTCCATGGCTCAAATGCTGAATAAATGGTGGGCCCTGGGATGAAAAAGGTTGAAAACCCCTGCTATAGTGTATTAAAAGACCCAAAACAAGTGCAACATGAGATGTGCCCTCCAGCATATTGGCCTCACTGACAGTGGGATAATTTGCTGTCAAAGCAGATCTTTGTGTCCTCCTTGCCTGCAGAGTGTGGACCCAGAATGGGTTTCACATATTATAGTGTATTAGTGATTTACACGCTCATCATCTGCCGTTAAAAGTTTATTACTACTTGTTATCCCCTTAAACAGAGCCTTCCATGATTTCCTTCCAAGCCAAACCATTAATGCCAATGCCAATGCCTAAGGCCAGTTGTTGCATGGGATTGGACACCACTTCTAATCCCATTAAGACTGTGAAAACATCCGTGTCATTGTCAATCTTATCCATCCATATTTTATACTTTTGTTATTTGAAAATAGCAAACATACAAGCTGTGCTACCTACTGCCAACCCCTACTGGGGACTGTCTGCGGAGCGTGTTGTAGAGATAACGCGTGATACTTGGGCAAAATACTGTACTTCGAAACACATGTATTTGCCATATGGGGATCCAATTGTAATTGTCTTCCTTGGAATGTCCTACCAAGCCGTGTGAGGCTGTCACAAATCCTGACTCATGATTACACATTTTAAGCTGACGATTAATTGTCACACGAGCAAGCCATTAACATTTTAATTGTGTTTTTGTACAATATTTTGAACAATAGAACTTTACAATTTGTATTTCTGTTTGCCTATAATATACACAAAGAAATTGCTGCTGTACAAAATAGTAGTAGTAGATCTACATGCTTACAACACAGTTGTAGCTTGTAGATCTGCTATTAAAAAAAACAAGTTTAAAAACCTCAACATGAAATGGAATAATAATTCTCAAATAATTCTGAATTATGTAATAATTGCGTCAGGGCTAGCCGTACACTGCGAAGGAACCAAACCCAGTCAAAACCCACGACAGTCTCTCTCTTGTCTTTAGTTGTTGCAGGGACTTGCACATTCCAGTCGATTTAAAAACCTCTCCCGTCGTCTCTTCTCTCTTCTGCCAGGTACGCTGGAATTTTCGGACACCCACTCGGACATGTCCTATGTGTTCATCAACGACTCGTCGCAGACCAACGTGCCCCTGCTGCAGGCCTGCATCGATGGAGACCTGACCTTCGCCAAGCGGCTCCTGGAGACGGGATGCGACCCCAACATCCGCGACAACCGCGGCCGCACCGGCCTGCACCTGGCGGCCGCCCGCGGCAACGTGGACATATGCCGCTTCCTGCACAAGTTCGGCGCCGACCTGCTGGCCACGGACTACCAGGGGAACACGGCGCTGCACCTGTGTGGCCACGTGGACACCATCCAGTTCCTGGTGTCCAACGGCCTCAAGATTGACATCTGGTAAGACGGGTGGGCAATTATTTTTCCCAAGGGGCCAAATGAGATACATAAAATATAGTGGAGGGCCAAGACTAAAGGCTGAACTAAAGTCTGCGTAGGAGTAATAGGGCCCTCTATTTGTTCAGTATATAAGCCACAGAGGACCAACATTTGATGACATTTTAGCTCCACAGACCCCAAAACTGAAGATTTATTTAGCTTTTGTTCACAATTCCAGGCTGGATTTGGGAAACAAAACAGTGAAACCTACAGATCAAAATGATCTTCTACATTCTCTAGTTGTGTAGACTTGGGGCTAATTCACATATTGTAATATTTTAACTCTTGAGAGTTACATCTGGTTAACCAACTTTCCATATTTAACTGGAAGTCTGTCAAGGACCTCTGGTGGTCCCTGGATCACTGGTTGAAAATCACTGTACCCTTTCCCGGGCCGGTCAGAGTCAGCCAAAGGGCCGCATTTGGCCCCCGGGCCGCATAATGCCCAGGTATGTGCAGGCATTAAAGTTTTCCGGCACGGTGCCGGAAGTCAGGCTTGCGGAAAAAAATAATAATAAAAAAAAACACGAGACCAATGTTGCCAACTGCCAAAATCCAAAATGCAGTGGCACTTCGAAAATGCACTAGAAGGAGGAGCCTGGGCAGTGGTTTTCAACCCAACTCACCAGCAAAAAAGCACTAGATTTTTTTACCTGGAGTTTTTTTTTAACGCTAGGGGGGTCTGGGAAAAAAGCTAAACATAGTGACAAGTTCGCCAAGTTGGCAACACTGACAGAGACACGTGGAGAGAGAGTGATGATCAGCGAACCTCGACATTTCATGGTGTGAGGAGTCGGGACGATGCAGTTCATGAAGCCAGGTAAAATACATCATAAATGTATTTTACCAGGAAAATACATCATAAATAAATGGCACTGGGCATGGCTAGATGAGACTGGGCGAGATGGGAAGGCATTTAGCAGTTGGTGCAGGAAGCTAAGGGATCGAGGCAGGTGGGTGCTTGCTCTTCTGCACGCTGTGCTGGCGGTCCATGACCGGACCACCGCACATCTCTGTCTGGACCCTTAAAAAATGGTCGAAAGAGAAGGAAAGAAAAAAAGGCGCCGCGTAATTCCCGGAATAATTGCATAAATATGCAAATTATGCGTGCCTCGCTTGATTTCACAATCCCCACATATTTTCGCATAAAGTTTATAAAGTTACAACCTCACCCATTTGGTCACTTATTTCACACAGAATCGCGGTGGTGGTAAAGAGCCCGTCTAAAAAGTCTCTCTCTCTCTCTCTCTCTCTCTCTCTCTCTCTCTCTCTCTCTCTCTGTCTCTGTCTCTGTCTCTCTGTCTTTGTCTCTCTCTCTCTCTATCTCTCTCTCTCTCTCTCTCTCTCTATTTCAAGAGAAAAAAACGATCTGTTGATTCCGTTTTTCTTTTTTTCTTACTCCCTGCATCAACACCAGTACGTCTCCTCTCCTGTTTTAGCCGTGGTCCGGTGCGTCAGCCAGTCTCTCTCCCTGCTCTCTCAATGCCTCTCTGACGCGCGTTGGACACACCGCTGTGTGCCATCGCGGAGTGGAGCGAGGCGCTCACACACAAGACGCAGTAGCGGTGTTGAACGCAAATTACCAGTAATGCCATGTAGAACGAGATAAGAGCGCATTGCTTTCACCCGTTGGTGGGAGATTTACAGGGTGAACGCACGGATGTGCATGTGTGACCGTCCGTAGATAAAGTGTGTCTATCTGTGGTAGCAGCACTGGCTGCAACGGCAACGCAGCAGTTCCATATGGGAATGAGTGACTAACGTTAGCTTCGCTAGCTGGTTAGCCAAAAGTGTTTACATTAGAGTTGAAAGCTAATGCTAATTTCCAGCAGTCTGTCTAGCCCTAGCTCTGGTCCATAGCTCCACTGTTAAAGCTATGAACCAGAGCTAGTATGGCCCTATATAGAACTCCCCTGCTAGCCCTCTGGAATGCTCTTCAGTCCAGTGTCCACAGACAGCTCTTTTCACTATCATCATTGATTTATTGCTTCATCTTAGTGCCCCTCCAATAATGTTTTGTTTTCTTATGTCCCCATGTAAAGCAGTAGGCATAGTAGTATTCATATCAGTGGTTCTAATGCTGTATGAAAACTAATCAACAAATATTAGCAGGATTGTTTTATATAAGAGGCAAGAATTGTGAAAATAGCTGGTCTACAATTTCACAATGAGCTTGTAGATCTGCCATCTCCACAATATTTATCTGTGGAACCATTCTGTTGCTATAGTCTGGGTGGGGGGTCCCCAGTTCAAATATAATTAGGCTACAATGAATGGACTACCTGAATATTTGTAAAATTGCTATCCTATCTAGTGTCAGAGAGAAAATATAAATGTTTCATGTTATGTGTACAATTTAATATCCAATTAATCGATAATTTACATCCCTAACCCCAGGTAATGGCAATACTAATCAGTGTTCTTAGGAAGTATCGCAAAACTCTGTCGAACGGACAGTCGTTGTAAAGTTGACAGGTCTTGCACATCTGTCCAGTGCGTAGTCACCTCTATGTGTGGTTGAACTGATTTAGAAGCGTGATACTGAAATGATTGATTATTTACTGTGTTAGAGAAATCAGTCATTTTACATGTATCTCAATCGGAGTTTGTGCAGGACGGATCTAGGCATGGGGGGGCAACGCCTATATATATATATATATATATATGTTTGGAAAGTTCAGGCTCAGGATTTTTTTTTGCTTTAATCCCTGTATGTGGTAAGGCAGCAGATGAACCTGTCTTTTAATATACCTGCCAGCAATATGCACTATATGGCTAACAATGTAGCTACCTGTCCTATCGGTTTGAATGTCCCTCTACCTAGATATTTTGCTATATATATATCAGTGGTTTTCAACTATTTTCAACCACTATTTGTTCAAAATTTGAGCCGCAGATCACCATTTGCGTACATTTTAGCCCCACAGACTCAAAGCTAAAGATTTCTTTTGGTTTTGTTCACAATTCCAGGCTGAATTCGCAACACAAAACAGGCAAGAAACAGATCAAAATGACCATTAATTTACATTCTGTAATTGTGTCAACTTATTAAGTGGTGCTAATTCAGATGATGAATATTATAACTCTTGAGAGTGTTTGTGCTCTCAAAGAGTTACACCATTTAACCAACTGTCCATCATTTAGCTGGGGACCACCTGGAACCCTCTCAAGGACCACTACTATATATGATAGATAAACAACACACAACAACCTCTCTCTTCCTTGTGGCTCTGTTGTTCATGTAACCATAGCAACCATAACGGCTCCACGCCCCTGGTGCTGGCCAAGAGGCGCGGCGTCAACAAGGACGCCATCCGTCTGCTGGAGGGCCTGGAGGAGCAAGAGGTGAAAGGATTCAACCGAGGACCCCACTCCAAGCTGGAGACTATGCAAATGGCCGAGAGTGAGAGGTAAGGAAGGACGCATGCATGAGGCTGTGGTTTGAAAAATGCCATGACAATTGTAGGGCACCTCATCTATAGCCAAATTCCAATACCGCAACTTTCACACTCGTGCACTCCCCTCGTGTCCTCCACTCGCAACCTTAGCTCCTCCTCTCCCACCGAGGCGGAGAGGAGGTGATGCGAGGACAGAGTGGTCAAGTGGATTTGACTCTAGATTCAATTCATAGGGCTTTATTGACATCAGAAAGCATATGTTTACATTGCCACAGCAATGGTGGAACAATATACTGTACTCACAGCTTGATCAGATGAAACCTAGAGCCCTGCACCTGCCGTGGTACAGTAGGCTGCACATGCAGGATCAATTCATGAATTATTATCATCATAGGTAATGTGCAAATCTATTTATTTCTGTGCACTTACTGTATATTATTAAATGATTGTGAAGGGAATGCAACCTCACGCCCCCCAACCTCCCCTCTCATAGCAGTCTGTGTATTAAGGCATGTAGAGTGATATTAGCTTTTTGGCATATGAAGTGTGCACATTATACTATAATATATTATAATATATACTATAATATATTTATATACAGCAGCTTTTATTTATTATCCTTATATCATACACCATGCAATAAAGCCACTGGCCTGTTGTTCTTTCACTTTAGGGTACTAAGGTGTATTATTTCAGCGAAAACGTGTCTCTTCAACAAATGTTAAACAAAAGTTTAATGTGCGTCGGTGCAGTCAGCTGCAGCGCTAGTGGAGGGGTTTCAAGCAGTGTTGTGTGCGTGGTAGGTACCACATGTGGAGTGGAGGAGGAGGGCTTATGTCACTGGAGAAGGAAAAAAACGTGTACACTTGCGGACATCTGCCGCAAGGAGACATAATGCTGCACCGAGGGAACACGTATCCTCGCTCTATGTAGCCTCGACAGGCCACTTGGTTCCTCCACTCGCCTCCTTGATGAGAATCAGAGTCTTAACCATTTCCAGTTTGCAGCTGGAATGACCCTGAGGAACCGAGTGGAAGTGAGCGAGTGGCCGAGATTTGGCGTATTGGAATTTGGCTTTTTATACAGTAAGTCATGTTGTAACCTGCAACGCCCCCTGCCTTCCCCTCAGTGCCATGGAGAGCCACTCCCTGCTGAATCCCAACCTCCAGAGCAGCGAGGGCGTGCTGTCCAGCTTCCGGACCACGTGGCAGGAGTTTGTGGAGGACCTGGGCTTCTGGAGGGTGCTGCTGCTGCTGGTGGTCATCGCTCTGCTCTCGCTGGGCATCGCCTACTACGTCAGCGGAGTGCTGCCCTTCTCTGCCGGCCAGCTGGAGCTGGTGCACTGAAGTGGGGGGAAAAAAGAGGAAAGGCTTGTTGTGGGGGTTGTTAATGATTGGCTGGAGGAGGAGATGGGGAGGAGGATAGTATGGGACATGATAGCGGCTTTGGATGTTATCAGATGATTATCAACATTCAATGCAGCCAGTATGGAAATTGCCACATACTGACCGTTATCAAGTGATAATTCCCAGGATGCTGCTTATTAAGCCGAATTCCTCGTCAAGGCATGTTGTCTGACACGATTCCATTGATAAGACGAAAACCCGGAAATCCTTGGTCAGTGTGGCCGCAGTGTTTTAAGCCCTGTGTCAGCATGGTGATGCGCTTGCGGTTATGTTTAGGATTACGGTTAGAGAAACAGACTGTATCGAGATGTGACAGTCGGGGGGGCAGGGCTGAGGACGCTTATGAAGTCGGCTGGCAGCCAACATGCCTGGTCAAGGAACTCTGCTTAATAAGCAGCCTACTGGGAATACTCGCTTGATTTTCGGTAGAATCCGCTGTGTTGTCAGCCATTTTATGATGTGGCGTTCGTCACGTCGCCCGACTATTAGTAACCGTAATGGCTAAATCTAACCCTAACCTCAGTCTTAACCGGCCAAATAATTCCCTTAACCTCATATCAGTTGTAAGACTCATGTTAGTCTGTTTCACAATGTTTTTGTTCTGGCGGTAGACATTTGCTTCAACATTCCTGGCCACCTACTTGCAGTAGGCAGTTGTGAAATGTCCATGCTGCCTTCATCGGATGGTACAGATAAGACTGGAGAGTATCGGTTGATAACATTTGAAGCCGGCGGACATGAATGAGGTTCTGATTTTTGGTTTGAAGTGGTGCCCTAATGGCACATAGAAGAACAATTAAAGAAGATGGTAAGAGTAAATACTGTTTATAGCTTACAGTGTTTATTTGAGTTTTTTTTGTTGCATTTGCTCTGCTCCTGAACCGGTACAGTACCATCCAACCTTAGGTTGCAGTGGTGTAAGTCATAGCTCACTAATCCTATATCATATAGCTAATAAATTATATTTACTTGAACCAACCTTCATATTGATGTTTCATCACCTAAGACATCGATGATGTTATATTTAATATTACTTTTTTTTTATTTATCTTTTTTTGATTTTTTTTTTCTTTTCTTTTTTATCATTTTCACTTTCCACGTCTTTTGGAGCTTCACACACCACACATCCACTGGTCCGATCACACATTATTACATGTGCGGACGATACGTGGTGAATCTTATCTACATTGTGGTCGGATGATAGGTGTCGGGCTAGTGTGCGGTCCCTTCCATTAACCACACAATCCTGCTCCTCAACTTCACCGTTGGTAGCCTAATGTCTAAATACATGGATCAATTTAGATCATTCTAAACACAACTACAGAAGTGGCTACTCTCAAGTGTTGCTGGTCATGGGTTATAGCACTGTAGCCTGGCTAAAGACAGACCAAATCAGCTGTTGGCAAAAAAAAATCCCCTGTCAGTAGATGGCTCTGGAATAGCTCAATTGTACATCCATTTCCTACTCCAGAAAATTGGGTTTAGCCAATCAGGACACAGTATTCAGATTGTATGTTGCAAGCGTGCTGTGTCCTGATTGGTCACCCAACTTTTTGGAGTAGGAAATCGGTGTACAATTGAGCTATTCCAGGCTAATCTGCTGACAGGCATTTTTTTGCAAACAGCTGATTTGGTCTGGCTTTAGCCAGTCTAATCATACTGCCAGTTCAGGAGCCACTAGGTTCTCTCTTTTATTTTAACCTCTTTGTGGCTCAAACATGTTGTGGCCTCGCTAATTTCCAAGCCAGATTTTGAGTGTAATGGAGTGCACTCATAAAGGGAGTCAGTTTGGTTGATTTCAAGTTACTGATGCGCCATATCAGAATCTGTTTGTTGTATAATCACTTACCATGGACATGAATGTCGTTTGATGCTAATCACCTGCTCCTTTTTCTCAGAGGAAGGAGGAATTCAGTCTAGAAACAGTGATCAATACAGCACCGTGACAGCAACCATCTTCTGATAGCAAAGGGGAATGGGGAAAGAAAAGTCTCATTCATTTTCATTATGCCTCATTCATAACACTTGATATGACAATGAAGATAAGTATGATTTCTCGGGATTCTGCTTTGACCTTTTTGTTTTGTTCCTGAAATCACACCATGATTACACAGAAGCAAATTTAACAAATTTCTCACAGTTTAAAAGTAATGATGTGCATTGAGTAAATGGACAATTCTAGTATACCGTTTTGGCTAAATAAGGGCAATGGAGGACATTAGATGCATTTCAAATTTCTTCACTTTTATGTAGCAAGTCCACTTTGAGGAGCCGTCAAAAGAGGAAACGTGACACTTTTGTATAGTTTGTTTTTGTTTTCTTTTGCTCTACCATTAGCAGTAAGCACTGCTTATACAGTACACTAGCAATTACAAATTATTTTCAATTTATTTTTTTGTGTGGCATACCATGCACGGGCATTACTGCATCTGGACAACCGACATGGTTGGTAAAACATTTGGCAATCACACAAACCCTTACTGCAGATTTATTTCTGCATTTTCCTCGTCGGCGTTGGTTGCACTGTCCTACAGTAGATCAGGTGGCAAATCCATATAATTTGGGATGAAGTACGGCGCAACATAATGCCAATTATTTGTCAGTGTTCTTAAGCCAGGTATGGCACTATTTGAATTGGGAATAGTCACTTTATAATCTTAACATGTGTCCTCTGCTATTGCTCTCCAATACAGTGTTTTTCACTGTCAGTTCTGCGTACCAAATACTATTATTATTTTTTTCCTATTCACTTGGTGTCTAAATGAGACTGATTAGACTGAAATAACTGACCTGACACTGATAACCATTGCTACTTTATGTTCTGTTACAAGCTGTATTGTGCATTGCTATTATTATTATCTTGTTCTTTTCCATTCTTTTGTAATTGTTGTATTTTTTACCCATGATGAAATGATTCCTAAACTGCAAAGATGTCCTTTACAGGCTGATGTTTTGTATGTACGATACATTTATTATTTATCTTTTTTTCCCCATTAATTTCACTGTAATGTCACAATGTTGCTATATTTACTGTATGTAATTCTATAGACATAAATGAACTAATTATCTGTCTAATAATGTCTCTGATAGCTGAACATTGACTTGCTGACAGGTTGAACTGCATGGTGTTGTGGCTGTTGTTGGCTGTGTTTGGGGGTTTATTTTGTACAGTGGAAAGTACAGAGGTATAAAATAGCACCTTGACTGTGTGCCTTTTTAAGGAGAGCAGACTTTGGGGTCCATTTTCTTTACCGATAAACCCCTTATCCCTAAACTTTGCTCTTTTTTACTATTTTGAAAAACAGTTTTGAATAGTTCATCTGTCCAGTCAACAATCTCACAAATGTCAATGTAAATTGGCCAGTTGAACTATTCAAAAATGTTTCTAAAAATCGTTAAAAAAAAAATAAAAAAAAAAAAAAGCAAAGAAGGGATAAGGGGTTTAGCGTGTGACAAAAATGGAGCCCTTTAGGTTTTAGACTTCTAAAGCAGTTCAGTGCTGATATTCCCACTGAAAAAAGCATGCTGTCACGTCAGAAGAAGAAAGCAATCTTTCATTTAATGGGAGCAGCCGTTCATTTGCATTTTTTATTGCATATTTAATTTAATCCTAATGTTGTAAACTGTAGATTTTAATTTTGCCCCTTGTTTTTTCTTTTTTACAAGTCTGGTAGAATTGTAGAATAATCGATTTGAGGTAAACCTCATAAAACCAATGTCTAAAGAATTAAAAACCGATACTGATCTACAGGTATTTGTGCATGTTTGTTCATTGCAATACATATATTGTACTAGAATTTCGTTTACATGTAAAATTAATTGTACGCATATTGTTACACCACAACACAAAGGTCCATAAATACAATTATCAATGCAAATGCACCATATTTGCATTCCAAAATAAAAGATTTCCTCCATCTAAAGTCAAGACAGTGGTTTTGTATGGCCTAAATTTTATACAACGGTCAATCGGTCATCATACATTTGTCTATTGTTCATGTGTAGGATTCCATCGCCTACGAGCTGGCCACAGATTGCCATATTTATAGAGGATGGAGTCATGTAATGCAAATTGGGAAAGCCATGTCCACATTAACTTTAGACATCACTCCATGTTGGAAGGGATGCTGCACTGAATGATGGATCAGACACTGACCATCCAGACAGTGGTGTCTATCTAATCTCCAACTATACATTACTCTCTCTGACTACAATATCACACCAGAGATATTGCCACTTGCCAGGGAGATGGAGATCAGCAAGAATTAGCCTACATGTCCTACCATGACATAACTCTTTCTATCAACAACAATATAGCCCTTGTGTTCTCATTTTAATGAAAAATCCATCCAGGTCCATTTCAGCTGCATGAGAGAGTCAATGTGGTGACCAGATGTCCGTCTTTGCGTGGGACAGTCCCTGATTTCCAAGACTTTTTGAGTGTCCCACAAAATTAGACTTTGTTCCACATTGTGACTGGCAGGTACCAGTACTGCAATAGTTTGTCACCTAATAGTTGGCTTTCTGTTGTTTCCCCTCACCATGGTGCCACTATATTTCCACACTCACTCCAGAAGGGCCACATCGCATACTGTCGCATCAAAAATAGCTGATCTACAATCTCAAGACGGGTGGGTTTTGAAGTTGGAGAACGGCTATTTATTTTTAGCTATATTTAAAATTGAAATTCTCAATTATCTTCTCACCCTATCAGTGTATTGGCCCCAAAGGCCACGCCCCCTGGCTTCGTTTCGGGTGGGATCCGAAAAATCGCCTCCACGCATCACCACCTGTTCACACCACGCCCACCCAGAGCCACGCGCCCAGACCACTGATTGACTGATTGAATGCGTCTGTAAAACAACATGGCGACTTCAACACCCCACGGTAATTCACAAACTATTGAACTGTTTCAACAATCAGCCTAACAGCACATTAGGCAGATAATCACACATGGCGTTTTTTTTTTTAAATGATATTAAAACGGTTATTTGGTTTGCTCTGAGTTAGTTATAACGAACAACGTGTTGCATCATCAGATTGAAAGTTTGAATGTAACATTTGACATGGAGGCCTTGTCTCAAAGATTCGTTTTATCTGAACATTTCAAAGGGTAACAAAAGAGAGTGTGTCGCTGTGATCTTGCTTGTATAATCATTCAATCTGATCATCATAAAAGGCCAAGCCAAAATCTGAACTACACACACACACACACCACACACACACACACGGTAAATCGCAAGCTTAAAATAATAAAATGCATATTTGACATACAGTGACACTGTAGTGTGATCAAGTAGGGAGGGCAGTGGATTTATTTCACGCTCCATTATTAATGTATTCAGCATTTGAGCCTCTGTCTGACCACCCTTTAACAAGATTTAGCCCCTCAGACACGCCATTTATTTTGCAGTGAGCACTTACTGTGTAAACCAGGCAGAAATGGCTGTGTGTCTGTGGGTGGCCATGAAAGCTGTCCTGAAAGACCTCACAACATAATTGGGCATGCCTGATACACTCCATAAATAGGAATTTATAGACTGGATGAGAATAGAATAGAAGCCATTTATGACACAGTAAATAAAATCTCAGGTCTCGCTGGTTGATGGTATGTTGAGGACCACTGAACGTGAAAAAACAAAATGTAGAAATACCCTTTGGGTACTTATATTGCCTATTAAGTCAGTGTTTTTCTCAATGGAAAAATCCTCTATATTTGGGGATTATATATTATTTGAGATCCAATGTTTTTTTTTACACAGATGAGTACTGAAAAATGAGGGTTGTCTTATAACCAGGGTCATCTTATATTCGGGACAATATGGTACTATAATAATATTCCCAGGGCTTGACACGAACACTTGCCCGCTTGCCTGGGGCAAGTAAAAAAAATGGTGGGGCAAGTGAAGACTGCTACCTGGTTGCCCGATCGGGCAAGTGTGCAACTTAGTGCACTATAACACAACACAAGATAAATTTGTCTTGAAGGCGGTCATTGCACTCTGCCTCTGTGTCTTTCCACTGCTTTCTAGCTATCCACAATTCCAGGCTGGATTTGGGAAACAAAACAGCCAAATTAACACATCAAAATGACTAATTAAGATGATGAATTTTAACTCTTGAGAGTGTAAAAATGAAACCAAATGGACCCTTGCGGGTCCATTTGGTTTCATTTTTACGTTCTCAAGAGTTACATCTGGTTAACCAAAGTGACCATGACCTGAGGGCAAGTAGAACCTGACTTGCACTTGCCCGATGGGCAAGTGCCTCGGAGACCTTAGTGTCAACCCCTGATTCCCCCTCCCTCCCCTGCAGAGCGGCCCCAGGCACACCGTAGGAGGGGAGTGTGCAGGTGCACCCTTTATGCAGCCGTTGTGGATGATGATGGTGATGTTGTGATGCACGAGGAAGGCTGCAGCTTCCTCACCAATCATCACCCGGACACATCACCACCGCACAACACGCTGGACGAGGAGGTACTTTGATCCGTTTCACCACAACTTGTGTCTGTTTAGTGTGGTAACTTGATCTAATATTGATTCATGGTACATTGTACATACTGTATGTATATGTGTATATATACACTATATCTAATCATGAGCAGGTGGCGTCAGGACTATGGCACTCTATAGAATAAAGCTTAAGAATAAATAAGAATAAAGCTTAACCACGTATGCCGTTTGACTGTAGTTCAATAGTAGGTTTTTGCCTATTTCTACAAGTCCAACTCATGTTTATACTCCGTGCATACTGGTTTTGCTTTCCAAAAAAAAAAAACAGATGTTCAATTCTAATGTGTGTGGATACTATGGTGTATAGATCAGGCTTTGTAAGGAGTGTAGTTTAGGTTTTCCTTTTTCAGAGAGTGAGAGTGTGTGTGTGTGTGTGTGTGTGTGTGTGTGTGTGTGTGTGTGTGTGTGTGTGTGTGTGTGTGTGTGTGTGTGTGTGTGTGTGTGTGTGTGTGTGTGTGTGTGTGCGTTTTGTCTATTTTCTCAGCCCCGAGCAGCCCTGAATCCAGATGATCTGATGAAGTTGATGGCACAAAAGAACGCCGGTTTTCGGAAAAGGTTTCTGGTGAGAATGATATACAAATACAAGACTATTGTTGGCTTTAATTTAAAAAATATATATATATCAACAGTCATCACCATCACCAACAGTTTCCAGTCTACAATGAGACATTACGTATGTATGTACTGTATATATGTTGATTTTAGCCAGCCCTAAGAGGCTGAAGATAATAGTTGTGATGAGGAAATGGATAGATATTTTTTTTGCTAGCGACATCCATGGTCAGTCTGTCCTAACCTTGTGAACATATCTCAGATACACCTCTTGGTGAAGACAGAAAATAGATGATCGAAGCCCTGAGGCACTCTGCTCAACAACATAGTGGTTGTTAGAATTTCACAACATGACAAAGGACTAATGGGCACATCACATTTGTTTTGTACATTCATGAGCTAAATTCTTGAATTTATTGAAGTTTCCTTCACTTTGTGTCCTTTTCTTGGTTCGCAATCGTGTAATCGAAGTGGGATTGTGAATTCCATTGGAGCGTCTTGTGTGATCAGCCATGTCCATCTCTGATGAGACACATCTTCCCTCTCCTGATTGGATGATATTGGTGTCCTTACCTGAAAATCTATTTTCAGTAACAAGGGAGACAAAGGCCTTGTTACTAAACAAACCCTATACTGGCATTCCTATCAGGATCTATAGCTATTTACCACTTAACAGTTGACATGTCAGTGTCACAATGACTTGTTGATCGATCAATTATTCAAACACGTCTTAAAAAATAGCAGATCTGCAAGCAGGTAGATCTTAGTAAAGGTCTCAACGGGCCTGAAAATTAAGGCCCGGCACAAACTGGGCCATAACTGTTCAGGCCCTAGACCCGGCCCGACTAACTGTATTAGATTTTAGGCCCTACCTGACCCTAAACTGTCGGGTTTGGGCAAAATTTCAGAATTCGCCACAGATTAAAAATGAAATGGCAATCAGCGCCATCTTCATAATAGGTAAATGCAGAAAATAACTAGTATTTTACTATAATAAAATAATTCAATATATGTTATTTTTTCATGGGGCCCGAGGCCCTACCCGGCCCTACTGATTAGCTTAGATTTTAGGCCCGACACGGCCCTAAATGTCGGGTCGGGCCTGTTTTCGTTCGGTCCTGGTCTGGTTCGAGCAGAGTTTGAGAACTCTAGATCTTACTATTTCCGCTATTGTGTACATTTTTTGTTTGTGTGATTTCTTTGTTAATTTCTTTCTTTTATTTATTTATTTTATTAATCGTCAACTTAAACCTTGTAACGGTGACAGCCCAATTCCTACTGAGATGGTTTGGTGGGTTGTGGTCTCTCAACAGGAGGTGGAGGAGGACCGGAGGAGGGCAGAGGCAGAGCAGAAGGCCATCTGTGGTGTGTCCCGGGCCAGGAGGGAGGTAGTGGCGGGACGGAGGGCCGTCTTTGATGGACCCACCCAGGTCACAGTCAGCAGGAGCACAGTGTCCAGGGAGGAATCCACGCCGGTCACCCGGACCATCCTTCACCAGTAGGCCTGAACAGTTATTACATAACAGCCTAGTCGCTTTAATTATTTGAGATAATCGTTTTCTGAAAAATGCTGGAGCATTTTCAAACATTTTCAAAAAATAGCTTGTAGATGGATTGCCATTTTTCTATTTTTTTCCCTCTATATTATCACATTAAAATATGTCAATAATTTATTTCTGCCCTGTCCGCACGGTGGAATTGTCATTTCACAAAGACAAACAGAAATGTAAATAAATGACATTGTATTTTGTTCAATGAAACAAAACAGCAATACAATTACATTGTTACTTGCAATTATTTCTGTGACAATAAATCATTACAGTCTGGATCATCGAGAGGTGAAAGTGAAGAAGAAGAGGAGGAGAGTAGAGAGACGAGGTAAGGAAGTGTTTTATTAATGTGCTACTGTTAATGGACAGGAATAAAGTTTAAACGGAAATTCAAAGTATTAGTGAAATCACTTTTAAGATGGGGTCAATTATATATTTTTGTCTTTTGACAAATATATACTGTAGGTTATTGAGCTGAATATAAGCGTATGTTTTGGTTTTATTTTTTCCTTTATAAATATTGTTAAAGAAACTGGTTGTATTATAATCAGGGACTAGACTATTTGACACGCTGTGTTATTTTTCCACAAATGAGTCTCATAATAATAATCGTCTTATAATCAGCACAATATGTTTTTTTTTAGAACCTCTATATTGCTATAATGATTGTCTCTTGTTTAATGTTGTGATATTTTGTTAAACGAATTGGATTTGGGTGAGAGAGACACAAAGGCAATTCATTTGCCTCCATTTTATAGTGTAGAAATATAAATTGCAGGAGAGACAGGGAGACTTTTGTCTTTGAACAAACAAAATATAGCATTTTTTTTGTTGGAATCTCCAAACCATTCATTTAAAAATGCCAACATTCTGAATGTTTTTCTCGTTATACTCATCGGCCTTGTGGCATATTTTGGGTGGCTTTACATCAAATATAACTGTATAAACAATGTGCTGCACTGAGTGAAATACAGGTGGTAACTGTTGTTGTTGTTCAATCTCTCTTGAATGCTAGGAAACAGATTGGTGGAAAACACTGCATCAGGCTTGGCCGTCACCTTCCAGCCATAGTAAATCCCAGGTCAGTTCACTGACATCTGCTGACCTGGTGTCCATTTGAATAATGTAGGGCTGCCAAAATCTCCTTGTCATAGTGCACCTTCGGACAATAAGAAAGTTGCTATTATGTGTAAGATGAGGGGTTTTACTATTAAAACCCAATGTGTTTGACTTTTGACAAATTTCTAACAGACCAAACCACATGGCATTCGATTGAGATTAGGTTAACATATGGGCATGTCACAATAATTACAGATCGGGTATTCGTTTTGAACTAATGCATGTAAACATTTTCACTGTGTTGCAGGTCCAGAGTGTGGATTGGAAGATACATTTACCTGTTGAGGAAGGCTTGATGCCAAAACGCATTTGCATGTTTGTGTCCCTGCTGCTTAAAATGCAATAAATGTTACTGTGCCTTAAATGGACTTTGGAGTGCTGGCTGTATCTCCTTTACAGATGATGGTGCACTCTGACCCTATCCCACCTGGTACCCCATGAGACAATGCCCTACATTTGCATTCAGAGATAGGGTGAGGATCGTGCTCCGGAAAATACACAAGAACCCAATGGGCGATGAACCAAAATATTGACTCAGATTTGTTGTTCTCCCCCCTCAGTCAGTGTTTTTTAAAGGAATTTGGAGATGAGGCATCTAACCGATTTCCCTCTATTGTAATTTTTTTATCAGCCAGCACTGCTCCTGCTGTTATACAATCCAATTACATTTTTAATTCGAACAAGCTTTATTAGTGTGAGAAAACAAACCTTTACATTCCCACAGGAAGGTAAAGAATATACACAGTTGGAGGAGATAGGCTGCCTACAGTTATAGAAACCACCACTTGGGAGCAGTGTAGAGCTCAGGCACAACAAAGACTGGACAGTAGCATGTCAAAGCTTGACTGATTACAAATGAATCAACAAGAGTACTAATAGTGTAACATCATGTTGATGAAAAAAGGCAACTCAGTTAAATCACTGCAAAAAAATACATATAAGGACAGTGCACACTCAGAGAGGACCTGCTCAAGTTGGTCACACGACACAATATAATGAAGGGATTATAAGCCAAGGTGATTGATTGATAGATTTTTTAACACGAGTATTAGAGTACATTTTGAGCACAACTCAATCCTAGACTCAATACTTATGGATGGATGACACCATGAAGCATTTGTACTTTTTCATCAAGACATATAGAGACATGCAAATATTCCACCCCCATAGCCAAATGAAAGGAAATCATAGTGGGGGTAAAGAAAAATATACAGTGGGTGAATTAAATTTTATAGAGACTCAGGTGTGACCCTAGGTGCCATTTGAGAGCTTGTCATTTCAAATTTTGAGGTAATTATGCCATCTGACAGTCAAGAAGACTTTAGGCTTGGCCAGACTGTACCAGTAGTACTACTATTGGGCGGCAGTGGTTCAGGGGTAGAGTAACTGGATGGTAACCGCAAGATGGTCGGTTCGAACCCAGGCTCCCGCAGAGTTAGTGTCGAAGTGTCCCTGAGCAAGACTCTTAACCCCTAATTGCTCCCGATGTGCTGGTTGTCCCTTGCATGGTTTCCGCTGCCATCAGTGTATGAATGTGTGTGTGAATGTGATGCACAATCTATGTAAAGCGCCTTGGATAAAGGCACTATATACACTCAACAAAAATATAAACGCAACACTTTTGTTTTTGCTCCCATTTTTCAGGGGGTGGACTTAAAGCCCTAAAATTCATTCCAGATATACAATATAACCATTTCTCTCAAACACTGTTCACAAATTTGCCTAAATGTGTGATATTGAGCACTTCTGCTTTGTTAAGATAATCCATCCCACCTCACAGGTGTGCCACATTAAGATGCAGGTGTGACATCATGATTAGTGCACAGGTGTACCTCAGACTCTCCACAACAAAAAGACACCCTGAAATGTGCAATTTTCTTTTGCCTTATTGGGTGTATGGGCCTCCGAACCAGACAGTATCTGGTGTGACCACCATTTGCCTCATGCAGTGCAACACATCTTCTTCGCATAGAGTTGATCAGATTGTCAATTGTGGCCTGTGGAATGTTGCTCCACTCCTCTTCAATGGCTATGTGAAGTTGCTGGGAACTGGTATGCGCTGTCGAAATGGTAATAATGTGGTAATATTGTGTTATTACCATTTTTACAGTGTGTAACAGTTCCCACTGATATCCAGCAACTTCACATAGCCATTGAAGAGGAGTGGACCAACATTCCCCAGGCCACAATTGACAATCTGATCAACTCTATGCGAAGAAGATGTGTTGCACTGCATGAAGCAAATGGTGGTCACACCAGATACTGTCTGGTTCGGAGGCCCATACACCCAATAAGGCAAAAGAAAATTGCACATTTCAGGGTGTCTTTTTGTTGTGGAGAGTCTGAGGTACACCTGTGCACTAATCATGATGTCACACCTGCATCTTAATGTGGCACACCTGTGAGGTGGGATGGATTATCTTAACAAAGCAGAAGTGCTCAATATCGCACATTTAGGCAAATTTGTGAACAGTGTTTGAGAGAAATGGTTATATTGTATATCTGGAATGAATTTTAGGGCTTGAAGTCCATCCCCTGAAAAATGGGAGCAAAAACAAAAGTGTTGCGTTTATATTTTTGTTGAGTGTAAATGCACCAATTATTACAGTAGCAGTGTTGTTCCCATCTGGAAAATTTTATATATGCAAACCGTTGAAAGTGGCACCTTTCATACAATCCTCATACAGTATGAAAATAAAGTTAAGATCTATAGTTTATCCAAAAAAATAAAAAGTAAAAAAAAAAAAAACAAAACATAAGAATTATAGGTTTTTTTGGGGGGGTCTTGTATGTGCCACTTTCAAGAGTACATTTTTCAATATGGGTTGTTGTTAATATTAATATTATTATTATTATAAGTAGTAGTAGTAGTAGTAGCAGTAGTGTTTATACTACTAGGCCTACTACTACTACTTCATTATTAAATATTATAAATCTACAACAGCCTCGCAATGACGTAAGACTGCGGGGCGTGGTTACGTTAGCTTTTAGCCAACACACACACACACACGGTCCCGAAAGCAAAACAAACAGACTGCTGTGCTGTAACGTTGCGACCTCTGTCTTGGAAAAGCACAGCGACACCACAATGATAAGAAACGGCAGGAATATGGATCTAGAGATAACAATGTGAAACGACGCTTCACCGCGGTAGACACACACAGCGTTGTTTTCACCATGAATCTAAGAGGACTGTTCCAAGACTTCAACCCCAGGTAACCAAAAACATCCCCAACAACACTTAGCATGGCACACAGCAGCTTAGCTCCGTCGCAAACCCCGTTCACTTTCATGGGATCAGTCCAATGGCGGCTCTAGCGTCAAGTTGCGTTTCACCATGTTGATGATTTTCGTTTCAGGACCCTTTTCCCGAGAGTGTACACATGGAACCAAATGGACCCGCCAGGGTCCATTTGGTTCACATTTGTACATTCTCGGGAAAACATCGGAAATGTCCCTCTTTTGTCCTCTTTCAGGCAGCAACAGCCCTTCTGAGAGCTCGGTTTTCTGACCCCTTGATGTCGCAACATTTCAGCTGGTCCGAATATTATTTGGGCCGAGCCCAAATGATACTTGGGGTTTTTAGCCCCACTCACTGCCCCCACACAGTTGTGATGTTGTACGTTTATCGTAGTTAATGGCAAAACTGTCTATTTGTCCCGTAAACTCTTTAATTGATTCGTGAGATTGTTAATGAAAGGCGTTTTGGGTTCTCTAAAGCAACTTGTGCTAAGCAGTATCTGATGATGTAGGCCAGGCTAACCCAGAGTATAGACGGTTGCGCAAACCCCCGTTAACTTAATGTACCCTTCTAATGGAGGCTCTTCTGCCTAGATGGCTACTGCGAATGGGGACAAGTCCTGTACCTGAAGTAGGCAGAAATGCATTGGACTTCTTTTAGGCCAGTGCTTTTCATACCAGGACCCACTATTTATTCAGAATTCGAGCCACGGACTCCCATTTGAGGATATGTTAGCCCCACAGATCTCAAAGCTCGTTGAAAACGTTGTATTTCAAAATACAAACTCCAGCCTGTCCCTCTTTCGGGCTGCGTGAATGGCGCTTGAGCGCTCTCTTTCTGACCCCTTAATGTCGCAACTCTTCTACTAGATGGCACCACCTATGGGGCTAACCCTGCTAATGCCAGGCTGTGTTTGAAAACCAGCCTCGCCAGACTGCATGATGCCACTGCTTTTCCTGGTGTTGTGCTCTTATTGTTTCAACCATCTAAATCAGTGTTGCTTCCCCCAACTTTTCATGTCAAGGATCCCCAAAAGGATCCCCAAATTGACATCATGGCTTTTTAAAAAGACATGCCAGGAACCCGAATAAGAGAACAATCTTATAGGTCTAAGCATTGAGCAATGGTTCTCAGCCTTTTTGATGGATTTGAGGACCTTCAGTTTGACATTCTCTTGTTGAGACTCTCATGTTGAAACTCTTATATTTATAATGTAAAATCCGTGTTTGTTTACCCGCAAGAGGGTAAAACCAGATAAGAATGGTATCCGTTTTCGAATTTTACGACAATTTGTAAGCTTGTGTTTAATACGCTGATATGCAGATTATTTTATATTTTGGTATATTTTGTTTGAATTTCATGTTATCACCCCTTTTATTGTTGGTGGAAAATATGCAGTTTGGATCTTCCTTAATCTTGCCTCATCATAACAAAAAAATGTTGTCCAACTCACCCACAGCCCCAGTTTAAAATAAGAAAAGTTTGGCCTAAGAAAAAAATATCATGTAATTCATTATATTTTATCACTCATTACCATAGTACGATTAAAGTATGCACAAGCCTTAGCTGTCCCTTCAGTCCATATCACCAATTCACCATGGGTTGATCAGCGCTAAACCCCTCTCGCTGACACAAACTACATGAATTATTTCGCAATTAAATGGTCTGTGAACATTTTTGAACATAGTCTCCTTGCTGTGTTTTCTTTTAATCATTTCGTCCCTTGCTCTCATCCATTGATTGACATACCTGTAGAACCAAAACATTCTTCTGGAATATCTTCATCTCACAACTTAATGCTATTGTATTCTCGTTTGGTAACAGGGAGACTCGGCCCAAATAATACTCGACCCTGAGTATAGATAAGAGTTGCGCTGTCACAAACACATGGCGGCTCTATCATCAAGATGTGTTTCACCATGTTAATGATTTTTGTTTTAGGACCTTTTTTCCTGAGAGAAAAATACCCTGGTTTTGTCCCTCTTTCAGGCTGCAACAGCCCTCCTGAGAGCTCAGTTTTCGGACCCCTCAATGTCGCAACATTTCAGCTGGTCCGAGTATTATTTGAGCCGAGCCTTCATGTATTCTCAGGTTTACTGCGCTGAAACTGTATTAGGGGATTACCAGTATTCTTCCTGTATTTTGTCCACTTCTAATCCAACCTCCCTCTCCCTGTGCCTCCCCACCAACAAACACCCCAACCCACACGCAGCAAGTTCCTGATCTACTCATGCCTGTTGCTGTTCTCTGTGCTGCTGTCCTTGCGGTTGGATGGAGTCATCCAGTGGAGTTACTGGGCAGTGTTCACTCCCATTTGGCTCTGGAAGCTACTGGTCATCATAGGGGCTTCAGTGGGCACCGGGGTCTGGGCACATAACCCCCAGTACAGGTACTGTTTACAGTCTCCAGCACATGGCTGTTTGGATTGTTTTGTCTTGTAGAGTTGAACATGCTTGAATCTTTTTTGCATATCACATCATGTCCATTGAGATTAGAATTGGTTGGTATGTATTTATGTTTGCAATTACTGTCATAGCCACTTATGCGATGACTCATCATATTTCTGAAATCATATCATATCAAATAATTTCTGGAATCATATTTTCAGGCTATGGCCGTTTTTAGCCTGATGCAAGTGCTTCAGATATAATGGACCCCAGTGTCACAAGTCACCCACCTTCTCTACCCTCAGTCTTTAATGCCTCAATCATATGTAGGAAAAAAGTAACATAAATGAAATATAACCTAAGTACATTTACCCAAGAACTAGCCTCAGTCTGAATTGTCATTTTGTTTCACTTCATTATTCAGACTAAAGTCCCTCTCCACCACAGCAGTTTTTGGGATGGGCGTCAGTCTTCAGTGATTGGTGGTTTATTTCAACCAATGAGATTATTGAGAAGGCAGAGGTTGTCATTAATATGCTAGCCTGGTTGCTAATCAAACAAACACAGCCGACGAGCATGTGAACAAAAGCAGTAAAATAACTAGGATGATAATGTTTATAAAACCTGATGCTACAAAGAAGCAGCCGTGTTTGTTGTGTGAACCTGTCGAGTGACAGGTCAATCAATGAATCTGTATTTGCATTTTCAACTAATACCATGACACCGGAGGGACGGGGGAAAAACAACATATTTTTTAAGTTGGCGATTCAGGGCTGGAAGCAGGTTACCCAAGAACAGTAAAATTTCGAGGTATTTGTACTTGAGCTTTTCTTGATGTTTATACATTTGAAAACATGAAATGGTTTGCTCTGAACAGTGAATACTTTCAGCTCTACATTTTGAGGCTTTAGCCCAATGTACTTATGCATACTCGAGTCAACTGTGAATTGCAATCCTTTTACTTGTAACAGAGTAGTTCTGCAGTGCAGTATTGACACCTACTAGTAAAACACGTCAGTACTTTATCCACCGCTGCCTATTTATCGATCATAGCAATTTAATACATGGAACTGACTGTAGTGTAAGGGCTGGCCCTAACCGATCAGGCCCAAGGTCCGGCCTGACTAATAACAAAGATTTTAGGTGCGACCCAGCCCTAAAAAGTTGCATTGTGCCGGTCAGGTTTGGGCAGATTCTGAGAACTTTACACAGAGTAAAAGTAAAATGCGAATCAGCACCATCTTCATAGTACATAACTACATAGACGGAGAGAACTATTAATTTTATCATAATAAAATAATTCAATATATATATTTTTTTTTCATGGAACCCCAGGCCTTACCCGGCCCTAATGATCTGCATAAATTTCAGGGCCGAGCCCAGCCCTAATATGTTCGGGTAGAGTTTGAGAACCGTACTGTATGTGTGTCTTCCTTTCAGGGCTGAGGGCGAGACGTGTGTGGAGTTCAAGGCCATGCTGATCGCGGTGGGTCTCCATGTGCTGCTGCTGATGTTCGAGGTGCTGGTGTGTGACCGCGTGGCCCGGGGGAACTACTTCTGGCTGCTGGTGTTCATGCCGCTGTTCTTTGTGTCGCCTGTCTCTGTGGCCGCCTGCGTCTGGGGCTTCAGACACGACCGCTCACTCGAGGTAAAAGAAATGAGCAGACACACAAAAGCCCATTGGAGATTATGGTGTACTACAGCTCAAACACAATCGTACTGCTCTATCAGTAACTACGCAGGCTGTATATTATTCTTTGTCTATTTGAAAGTGCGAATTGATTATATTTTTGTCGAAACGCTATATAACTTGAGCACACACACACACACATATAATGAAATGCCCGTTTACGATGAGGTCCCACAACAGGTAGCCGATCTACAAGGTCACATAAGCTCAGAAAGGTCAACCTTTCTGATGTACAAGCTTACAGCACATTACATCAGGATGTGAGCATGAAATCTGCCATTTGAACCGTAGATTCATCTTGATCTTGTCGTGGATTTGCCATAAGAGATTAACTGTACATAAAGACAGGACCAAGTACAGAATGACACCCGTGGTCAATCTGTTAGCATAGACTATACTGTGTGTGTGCGTGCATGTGCACACACAAACCCTGTCTGGACCATCTGTAGGACAGCTGCAGTATCAAAGTAGAAGCAATGCAGAGCGGAAAAAGTTTGCCTCTATTACTTTTAAGTGGTTAACTGACTGGTACAATTATACAACTCATCTCTCTCTGTCTCTCTGTTTGTCTCAGCTGGAGGTACTGTGTTCTGTGAATATTCTCCAGTTCATCTTCATCGCTCTCAGGCTGGATAAGATCATCCACTGGCCATGGCTGGTAAGACATGCACTCTTAATTGTCTATATTTGGTGCCCCCGGATATGTATATTGAGCAAATTAGAGCCAGACGTTTAATAAGCTTAATAACCCGATAAATGTCACTTATTATATTTGTTTGGCTTATCGACAATCTTAAAGAAAAACAAAACAAAAAAAAAACAGCAGCCTAGCGATGTTGTAGAGCTGCTGCTTCATCATCTAGTTTTATGTTGATCTAGTTTCCCAATAAATCCTTAAATAGTGTCCTCACTAGAGGATAAACTATCGTCTTCTCTCAATCTCTTGTTAAAGAACTAAATGATAGAGATGAAATGTATGGCTCTTTTAGAGGAGCCGGATCCCTCGGAGCCATTCCTTCAAGAGTTGTTCAAAAACAGACTAATTTGGACCATATATTAAAAGTATTTGTTGTGAGCCTTCCAAATTGCATGGTGGCACTACGTTCACGTTGCTCTGACAGCGAGATTTTGTGTGGTTTGATTAATTGATTGAAATATTTATTAACAGGTCTTTGGTAGGTACCCCTATCTCCGCAATGCAAAAAAAAGGAACGAAAAAAAGGAACGGCTCCATACTGTGAAGTGGATCTAATTGTTCAAGAGCCGTTCATATGACACGATTCATTCGCGAACGTCACATCACTACTAGCCTCGACACCCAGGCTTTCATTTTCATCCATGTTGCGCGGAAAAACGGACTAGTTTGTTAGCCGCGGTGGCCTAGAAGTGGGAGTCAAGCTTTTGGGGTGGGCGTCGCTCCAATTGATTCAATTGATTGAGCAGTGGAGAGTCGCGGTGGATGGGCCGGGGATGATGACACGTTGGTGAGATCATCTCATCTGTCGTCTAGAAACAGACACCACCACGCCCGCCCCTAGGCCAAAATCATTTCAGGTTAGGCCAGGCTACATCACTACTAAATGACTACTACATTTATAAACACAGGCATTTTTTTCTAATAGATGTGTGTGCGTGCGCGTCTGCGTCTATCCCCAGGTGGTGTGTGTCCCGCTGTGGATCCTGATGTCCTTCCTGTGCCTGGTGGTTCTTTATTACATCATCTGGTCCGTCCTCTTCCTCCGCTCCATCGACATCATCGCCGAGCAGCGCCGCACCCACATCACCATGGCCATCAGCTGGATGACCATCGTCGTTCCACTGCTCACCTTTGAGGTAAAGCTCCTCCACTTGTCCCCGTAGTGGCAGAACCACATAGGCAACCCTACATTTTTGGGCTGTGGACACTTTCTTTTTTCCCCCAAAAAAATCCCAAAATAAAGGCACTGGAGTGCCCAGCAGATTAGCGAGATTTGATTCTGAAAAGCCCCGTCTTCCAAAAACGGGAGCTTTTATAACAAGATGCACGCTGAAGTCAGAAATTAGGACAAATCCGCAGATTCACAGATGGATCTATATACGGGGTCGACGAGCAAGTCGTTGATTCAAGCTAAGAGGGCGTTGTGAAACTGTTCATTGGCTAATAGATAGACTTAGGAGGTTAAAACGCATCTCTCTTTCAGATCCTTCTGGTGCACAAGTTGGACGGCCACAACAGTCTAAGCTACGTGTGTGTGTTCGTCCCTCTCTGGCTGTCGCTGCTCACACTGATGGCGACTACCTTTGGACAGAAAGGAGGAAACCACTGTGAGTTTCTTTTTTTGTTTGGTTTGTTTCTTGTACAGTGCACGCAAGGGTTGTCGGATTATTTTTTTTTCTGGCATTTCATCCATTAATGTGGGTCCAAACTACCATAATGACTCGGGGCCTAGAGTCCTAGGTCGGAGTTTTTGAGGAAGAGTCTGAGTCGAGAGTCCCATTTTTGGCGACCCGAGTCGCCATCTCTGTCTTCCGGTGCCATGGGGTCATATTTTTTTCCTGCAACTTCCATCATCGTACTGTTCCGGTTGCTCTCAATAGCTGCAATTATGTTTATTATCATAAATAAGTCAAATCAAGCCGTATTGTCGCACCGATTGCTGGATTATGATCAGCGATGGACATACAGACGGCTCGCGCGCATGTATGAGCGAGCACCCGACGATTTTGGTCATTTCTAGGTGACTACGGCCTGACGTTGGCCGATAATGCAAAAAAAAAAAAGGTAATCGCCTCAAAACCAGCTTACACGTCAATGTACGTCGCTGGCCTACTTGACAAAGTTTATATTAATTCGTAGGGTTAGGGCAAAATTTCGATTTACCAAAGAATTGGGATGCACTCTCTCTCTCCCCCTTTTCCTCCAGGGTGGTTCGGCATCCGCAAGGACTTCTGCCACTTCCTGTTGGAGCTCCTCCCCTTCCTGCGCGAGTACGGGAACGTGTCGTACGACCTCCAGCGCAGCGAGGACCCCGAGGCGGCCGAGGACCTGCCGGCACCGAACCGCTGCCAAAGGTCGCTCCCATGTTTCACAAGAAGACGGGAGTGGTAATCACACAGAGCCCTGGGAAGTACTTTGTCCCGCCCCCAAAACTGTGCATCGACATGCCAGACTAATCTGCTGTGAGCTCAGCGGACGTTTAGGGGAACACTGTACCGGACATGGGCTCATAATTATAGCCAACATAACCAGGGGATTTAACCACTTGAACCCTAGTGTGCCTATATTCTGGGCATGAGACGACGACGACAACAACAGGCGAAAATTCCCAATCTACAATTTCGCAGTGCATGGCGCTGTGAGCTTGTAATATCGGCCATTTTCACCGAAGAGGTTTGGGGGTAACGTAGAAAGTAGTGGGCCACTCGATTCCGAAAAATAGGGTTTAAGTGGTTATCAAGCAAGGATTTGTGTTTCTCTCGACTGTTTTTGTAGTTGACTTCTTGAGGCTCTCCAGGAAAGTGAACACTCTGAAATGCTTGACCCCCGGGGGGGAGAACTATATCTGAGCAAAAATAGCAGAGCCCTTTTATAGTGGCTTAACTGACTGTTATTGATTTAATCAGTAGCCTTGGCAAAAAAAACTGAGTTCAATGGCGTCATGTCTGACTTCTGTGATATTTTGGAGGCTGAAAGTCAAAGCTGGAACTACGCACACCTTGCTGGACACGTGGACCTGGAGAGAGACAGAGGTCCTCTCCATTTGGTTCTGGGGACCTCTTGTGATACTCGGCATGAGTTTCTGATGATGGGGACCATCGAATTGGATGTTTTTGTTGTTGTTGTTTTTTTTTATCAGTTTACACCTGTTGTTACTACTCTCAACGTCGACCATTTGGATAATAAGTGGTGTTTGACAGTAGAACTCTAATGGCACTTTCTTTGCCTTTCCCAGGAGAGGACAGGCTGTGTTTATAATTGTAAATAATCCAAGAAGTGGGCCAGATAGGGACCAGAATGCAGACTGACAGATCTTCGAGGTTCTCTGTTACAGGTGAAAGGTATTTTGGTTTATTGCATCTGAACTATTTGCAATCATAGTGTCAATTAAGTTGTTAATCACAGTAAATTGTCTGAACTTTGCTTGATTTGACCTTGGTGACAAACCACATCCGTCTGTTGAACTCAATAGGAAAAAAAACTGTTCACAAGTATGAATTGCCCAACGTACATATGAGACTAATGTAGTAGTTCTCATCCAGAACCAAAACTGATCACCCATGGTCTGGTTTCTTCAAGTAACCATCAAATTTTCCACATCATTATTATTGGCATTTCCCTTTTTTAGTCATTACTTCGGCATTTTGGTCTACAACCCTTTAGTTTTTGTTCCAAGCCAACCTTCCATTTTATGACCTCTCAGAGACCTGTTTTCCAGTAAATTGGTCTCAGGCCAGGAATTTGGGGGGAAAAAACACATTTCCAAACAATGGCTGGTGTCCACAGTACAGGCTGTAGATTGTTTTCTTGCTTTATTTTGTTTTGTTATATTAACTAATGAGTGGTCATTATAACGAAAAAACCTGGCAGTGCTAGTGTGAGGACCACCCAGTTCGACCGTTATCAAGCGATAATGCCCAGGAGGCTGCTTATTAGCCGTATTCTAATCGACCAGCCATGTTGTCTAGGAGCCGACTGACACGATTGCATTGATAAGACGAAAACCCGTAAAGCCTCAATCAGCGTGCCCGGTTGGCTGCCTTGTCTTTAATAATAGGGGGGTGGGACTCGATTAAAATTTTTGATCTAATTAATTAGAGGCTCAATAATTAATTAATCTCAATTAATCTCATTTATAATCGCATATTATTATTTACCTGAGAAAAGTGAGAAAGCACATTTTTGAACTGAATTTGATATTACAGTGAAGCAATGAACTGAATGAGTGAAGCAATGAACTGAATACTAGGCCTGTGAATCTGTGGGTGTCCCACGATACAATTCAGTATCAATTTTCTGGGTCACGATTCGATCCAAAAACTAGATTTCTAGATTTTTTAAAATTCTCGATTCAAAAAGATTCCCCAATTCCAAAGCTTTCTATTTTCTTTTTTTCTTCTTATTTACCAAATTCAAGTACAAACGTTAGCATTTCTCAGTCAGTCCAGTACAATAATTGACTCTGGGGCAAAATAAATAAAATACTGGTACTTGGAAGACTAGCTGGTAAGAAAGGCAGTGCCACACACACAGCGCTGATTGTTCTGGAGCATACATTTGCGTACATTTAGCAGTCATTATTATCATGCAATTTAGCGTCAGATAAACACAGTGAAGTGAAACTACTCTGAACTAGGCTACTATGATCAAACCGTTCACGGAGGATTTGTTTTCCCAAAGCCCACGTCAGTTGATCATCTTCACACACACACACACACACACACACACACACACACACACACACACACACACACACACACACACACACACCACACACACACACACACACGGCTACAGCCAATATGAACTCGACTCCAGCTGCACTGATGAGCGCCGGTCGCCAACTCCAGTTTGTCCCCATTCAAGCCATTGAATGTCGGACACCTCAACGTCGCTCTGGTACTAGCCAGAATGCAGAAAGACTTACCCAAGCTCCCTTCTCTTCACGGGGTCAGTCCAATGGTGGCTCTTCTACATAGATTTCTACGAAACGGGGACAGTAAATACACTAGCTCCAACATGTTGGATGTGATTTGAGGCTCGAGCTGCTGCGATGGTATGCAAATTCTGTTGCATAAACTGCCTTTTTTGTCCAAGCTTCCATCCGTTCTTTGCTTAAATCTAAATTTGCCATCAACGGGGCCGAGTAATGCTTGCTCATCTGGTTTGTTGTTCATGTTGCGAGTTGTTTGTTTTTGTTTTTGCTGCGGGGGAAGAGGGGGCGGACGGAGCTTTAGAGTATAGACTGAGTTACGTTTACTCCATAGAGCTAGCAGACCAATGGCGATTCTTCTACATTGACTTCAACTGCAGTTTGTCCCTATTCAGGCCATTTAAACAGCGCTCAAGCGCTCAGTTTCTGACTCCTCAATGTCGTGACTCCGGGTGGACTGCCGCTTCCCTGTGCGTTAGCATATTGGGTAGGTGTGAAACGGTGATACAGTGAGAAACGTTCCACTTCAATGGTGTGAATGGGCCATCAGTGACAAACGTTCCGTTCCAATGGTGGATAAAGAAAAGGTGCGAATTAAATGCGTTATTTTTTATAACGCGTTATATTTTCTGTAATTAATTAGTCTCAATTAACGCGCTAAAGTCCCACCCTTAGTTAATAATAATAATAATAATCTTTATTTGTATAGCACCTTTCATTGCATAAAATGCAGCTCAAAGTGCTTTACATTGCAATAGAGAAGAAGACAAAAAATGGTGGGAATGAATTAAAGAGATCATTAAAATACATCAAAGAAGCAGTACAGTGAGGACCTGAAATAAGGCATAAAATATAAAATCACAGAGAATCAGTTAAAAGCAAGTGCATAGAAGTACGTCTTGAGCTGTGCTTTAAAAATGTCTACAGAGGCTGCCTGTCGAATGTATAATGGGAGTTTGTTCCACGCCGTCGGTCCATAGAAGCAAAAGGCTGCTTCACTGTGTTTTTTTTAGTTTCCATTTTGGGCACCGCAAGCAGGCCAGCAGTGGAAGACCTGAGGGGACGGCCTGGGACATACTTAGGCAGGCAGTCATGTAGGTAGGAAGGTGCAAGACCATTAAGCGCTTTATAGACCAGTAAAAGATTTTTAAAATCAATTCTAAACACAACCGGTAGCCAATGTAGTGAGGCTAGGACAGGAGTAATATGTTCTCTCATCTTAGTTTTAGTTAAAACTCTGGCTGCCGCGTTTTGAGGTAGTTGTCATCTGTAAGTTGTTTTAAGCCCTGTGTAAGCATGGCGACGTGCTTGAGGTTATGTTTAGGGGTTAGTGTTGGAGAAGGCGAGTATATTGACCAAAACGACTGCAATAAAGTAGCCAAATGTCCGTGAGCGGAAAGCGGAGCATTGCGACGCGCTTGCGGTGCAGTCGGGTGGGGCTTGGTTGAGGATGCTTATCAACAAGGTCGGCTGGCAGCCATCATGCCTGGTCGAGAAATTCGGCTTAATAAAGCAGCCTACTGGGACTACACGCTTGATTTTTGTTAGAATCCGCTGTGAGGACCACGTTCATATGGACAAGGGGATGACGTGATCATGAAGGACGAGATCCATCTCATAGGTAAGGGAGGGGAGGGTTATGAATGGGACAATACGCACAGTACAGTGTAAAGGTGTGCACATATACTGTAAAAAGTATTCCAAGCACCGAAATCCACTCACCACATTCACGCCCAAATAATGACCGCTATCTGACCCACAGTATTGACTGGTTTAGACCAGATGTTCCCAAATCTTTATCCCAAGACCCAAATGATGTTTTCCTGAGACCCAAACTAGTGAAAATAGTTGTTGCAAAAAAAGTTGTGAGCTTGTAGAACAACTATCAACAGCTACAACTTAAAGGTGTAGTAAGTGATTTCACTTAATTCAAATATATATTTTTTCTAATCCTCCCTACTATAGAGCGTGGTGACCATATATGGAGTTCCTCCCTCTACCCAGTGAGCCCCTGGGGTCAATAAACGCTAATTTCAGTTTGGGCTTTGGGAGAAAAGCCTTTCGTCCAATCATGATGAGAGGAGGCTTCCACCAATCAGATTCTAGGGGGGTGGGCCTTGGTGTATGTGTTTGGCATGTTGTACTTCCCCTTCACTGTAGAGCGTGTGTATGTGCACACTTAATTT
>CM076986.1:1368480-1443480 GCA_039105355.1 Benthosema pterotum
ACGCAAAGGCTATAGCCTTACGCTTTTTCATCGTTTTGAGGTTTTTTCGAAAAATGACAAAAAAATGACAAAAATCCGGCAAAAACGCAAGGCTATAGCATTACGGTCTTGCACAGCCATGCCGTTTTTCATCATTTGGAGCATTTTTTGAGCATTTTCGAAAAATGTCGAAATTTTGAAAAAAACGCAAAGCTAGCCTCACGCTTTTTCATCGTTTTGAGGTTTTTCAAAAATGACAAAAAATGACAAAATCTGGCAAAAACGCAGGCTATAGCATTACGTCTTGCACAGCATGCCGTTTTCCATCATTTTGAGCATTTTTGAGCATTTTTCGAAAAAATTTCAAAATTTTGAAAAAAGCGCAAAGCTATAGCCTTACGGTTTTTCATCGTTTTGAGGTTTTTCGAAAAATGACCAAAAATGACAAAATCTGGCAAAAACGCAAGGCTATAGCATTACGGTCTTGCACAGCATGCCGTTTTTCATCATTTTGAGCATTTTTGAGCATTTTCGAAAAATGTCGAAATTTTGAAAAAACGCAAAGGCTATAGCCTTACGCTTTTTCATCGTTTTGAGGTTTTTCGAAAAATGACAAAAAAATGACAAAATCTGGCAAAAACGCAAGGCTATAGCATTACGGTCTTGCACAGCATGCCGTTTTTCATCATTTTGAGCATTTTTGAGCATTTTCGAAAAATGTCGAAATTTTGAAAAAAAAAACGCAAAGGCTATAGCCTTACGGTTTTTCATCGTTTTGAGGTTTTCCGAAAAATGACAAAAATGACCAAATCTGGCAAAAGCGCAAGGCTATAGCCTTACGGTTTTTCATCGTTTTGAGGTTTTTCGAAAAATGACAAAAAATGTCAAAATCTGGCAAAAACGCAAGGCTATAGCATTACGGTCTTGCACAGCATGCCGTTTTCCATCATTTTGAGCATTTTTGAGCATTTTCGAAAAATGTCGAAATTTAAAAAAAAACGCAAAGGCTATAGCCTTACGGTTTTTCATCGTTTTGAGGTTTTTAGAAAAATGACGAAAAATGACAAAATCTGGCAAAAACGCAAGGCTATAGCCTTACGGTCTTGCACAGCATGCCGTTTTTCATCATTTTGAGCATTTTTGAGCATTTTCGAAAAATGTCGATTTTGAGGTTTTTCGAAAAATGACAAAAAATGACAAAATCTGGCAAAAACGCAAGGCTATAGCATTACGGTCTTGCACAGCATGCCGTTTTTCATCATTTTGAGCATTTTTGAGCATTTTCGAAAAATGTCGAAATTTTGAAAAAACGCAAAGGCTATAGCCTTACGCTTTTTCATCGTTTTGAGTTTTTCGAAAAATGACAAAAAATGACAATATCTGGCAAAAACGCAGGCTATAGCATTACGGTCTTGCACAGCATGCCGTTTTTCATCATTTTGAGCATTTTTGAGCACTTTCGAAAAATGTCGAAATTTTGAAAAAACGCAAAGGCTATAGCCTTAGTTTTTTCATCGTTTTGAGGTTTTTTCGAAAAATGACAAAAAATGATGAAATCTGGCAAAAACGCAAGGCTATAGCCTTACGTTTTTCATCGTTTTGAGGTTTTTTCGAAAAAAGACAAAAAATGAAAAAATCAGGCAAAAACGCAGGGCTACAGCCTTACGGTCTTGCACAGCAATGCCGTTTTTCATCATTTTGAGCATTTTTGAGCATTTTCGAGAAAAAATGTCGAAATTTTGAAAAAACGCAAAGGCTAATAGCCTTACGCTTTTTCATCATTTTGAGGTTTTTCGAAAAATGACAAAATCTGGCAAAAACGCAAGGCTATAGCCTTACGGTCTTGCACAGCATGCCGTTTTTCATCATTTTGAGCATTTTTGAGCATTTTCGAAAAATGTCGAAATTTTGAAAAAACGCAAAGGCTATAGCCTTACGGTTTTTCAGCGTTTTGAGGTTTTTCGAAAAATGACAAAAAATGACAAAATCTGGCAAAAACGCAAGGCTATAGCATTACGGTCTTGCACAGCATGCCGTTTTTCATCATTTTGAGCATTTTTGAGCATTTTCGAAAAATGTCGAAATTTTGAAAAAACGCAAAGGCTATAGCCTTACGGTTTTTCATCGTTTTGAGGTTTTTCGAAAAATGACAAAAAATGACAAAATCTGGCAAAAACGCAAGGCTATAGCCTTACGGTCTTGCACAGCATGCCGTTTTTCATCATTTGGAGCATTTTTGAGCATTTTCGAAAAATGTCGAAATTTTGAAAAAACGCAAAGGCTCTAGCCTTACGTTTTTTCATCGTTTTGAGGTTTTTCGAAAAATGACAAAAAATGACAAAATCTGGCAAAAACGCAGGGCTATAGCATTACGGTCTTGCACAGCATGCCGTTTTTCATCATTTTGAGCATTTTGAGCATTTTCCGAAAAATGTCAAAAATTTGAAAAAAGCGCAAAGGCTATAGCCTTACGGTTTTTTCATCGTTTTGAGGTTTTTCGAAAAATGACCAAAAAAAATGACCAATCTGGCAAAAAACGCAAGGCTATAGCATTACGGTCTTGCACAGCATGCCGTTTTTTCATCATTTTGAGCATTTTTGAGCATTTTCGAAAAATGTCGAAATTTTGAAAAAACGCAAGGCTATAGCCTTACGCTTTTTCATCATCGTTTTGAGTTTTTCGAAAAATGACAAAAAATGACAAAATCTGGCAAAAACGCAGGGCTATAGCATTACGGTCTTGCACAGCATGCCGTTTTTTCATCATTTTGAGCATTTTTGAGCATTTTTCGAAAAATGTCGAAATTTGAAAAAAACGCAAGACTATAGCCTTACGTTTTTTTCATCGTTTTGAGGTTTTTCGAAAAATGACAAAATGATGAAATCTGGCAAAAACGCAAGGCTATAGCCTTACGTTTTTTCATCGTTTTGAGGTTTTTTTCGAAAAATGACAAAAAATGTCAAAATCTGGCCAAAAACGCAAGGCTATAAGCATTACGGTCTTGCACAGCATGCCGTTTTCATCATTTTGAGCATTTTTGATCATTTTTGAAAATGTCGAAATTTTGAAAAACGCAAGGCTATAGCCTTACGTTTTTTCATCGTTTTGAGGATTTTCGAAAAAATGACAAAAAATGAAGAAACCTGACAAAAAAGCAAGGCTATAGCCTTACGGTCTTGCACAGCATGCCATTTTTCATCGTTTTGAGGATTTTTGAGCATTTTCGAGAAATGTCGAAATTTTGAAAAAACGCAAGGCTATAGCCTTACGGTTTTTCATCGTTTTGAGGTTTTTCGAAAAATGACAAAAAATGATGAAATCTGGCAAAAACGCAAGGCTATAGCATTACGGTCTTGCACAGCATGCCGTTTTTCAACATTTTGAGCATTTTTGAGCATTTTCGAAAAATGTCGAAATTTTGAAAAAACGCAAAGGCTATAGCCTTACGGTTTTTCATCGTTTTGAGGTTTTTCGAAAAATGACAAAAAATTAACGAAATCTGGCAAAAACGCAAGGCTATAGCCTTACGGTTTTTCAATCGTTTTTGAGGTTTTCGAAAAAAGACAAAAAATGAAAAAATCTGGCAAAAACGCAGCTACAGCATTACGGTCTTGCACAGCATGCGTTTTTCATCATTTTGAGCATTTTTGAGCATTTTCGAAAAATGTCGAAATTTTGAAAAAAGCGCAAAGGCTATAGCCTTACGGTTTTTCATCTTTTTGAGGTTTTTCGAAAATGACCAAAAATGACAAAATCTGGCAAAAACGCAAGGCTATAGCCTTACGGTCTTGCACAGCATGCCGTTTTTCATCATTTTGAGCATTTTTGAGCATTTTCGAAAAATGTCGAAATTTTGAAAAAACGCAAAGGCTATAGCCTTACGGTTTTTAATCGTTTTGAGGTTTTTCGAAAAATGACAAAAAATGACAAAATCTGGCAAAAACGCAGGCTATAGCCTTACGGTCTTGCACAGCATGCCGTTTTTCATCATTTTGAGCATTTTTGAGCATTTTCGAAAAATGTCGAAATTTTGAAAAAACGCAAAGACTATAGCCTTACGTTTTTCATCGTTTTGAGGTTTTTCGAAAAATGACAAAAATGACAAAATCTGGCAAAAACGCAAGGCTATAGCCTTACGGTTTTTCATCGTTTTGAGGTTTTTCGAAAAATGACAAAAAATGTCAAAATCTGGCAAAAACGCAAGGCTATAGCCTTACGGTCTTGCACAGCATGCCGTTTTTCATCATTTTGAGCATTTTTGAGCATTTTCGAAAAATGTCGAAATTTTGAAAAAACGCAAGGCTATAGCCTTACGTTTTTTCATCGTTTTGAGGATTTTCGAAAAATGACAAAAAATGACGAAACCTGCAAAAACACAAGGCTATAGCCTTGCGGTCTTGCACAGCATGCCATCTTTCATCGTTTTGAGGATTTTTGAGCATTTTCGAAAAATGTCGAAATTTTGAAAAAACGCAAAGGCTATAGCCTTACGGTTTTTCATCGTTTTGAGGTTTTTCGAAAAATGACAAAAAATGATGAAATCTGGCAAAAACGCAAGGCTATAGCATTACGGTCTTGCACAGCATGCCGTTTTTCATCATTTTGAGCATTTTTTGAGCATTTTCGAAAAATGTCGAAATTTTGAAAAAAACGCAAAGGCTATAGCCTTACGCTTTTTCATCGTTTTGAGGTTTTTCGAAAAATGACAAAAAATGATGAAATCTGGCAAAAACGCAAGGCTATAGCATTACGGTCTTGCACAGCATGCCGTTTTTCATCATTTTGAGCATTTTTGAGCATTTTCGAAAAATGTCGAAATTTAAAAAAAAACGCAAAGGCTATAGCCTTACGGTTTTTCATCGTTTTGAGGTTTTTAAGTAAAAAGACGAAAAATGACAAAACTGGCAAAAACGCAAGGCTATAGCCTTACGGTCTTGCACAGCAGCATGCCGTTTTTCATCATTTTGAGCATTTTGAGCATTTTCGAAAAATGTCGTTTTGAGGTTTTTCCGAAAAATAACAAAAATACAAAATCTGCTGGCAAAAAACGCAAGGCTATAGCCTTACGGTCTTGCACAGCATGCCGTTTTTCATCATTTTGAGCATTTTTGAGCATTTTCGAAAAATGTCGAAATTTTGAAAAAACGCAAAGGCTATAGCCTTACGGTTTTTCATCGTTTTGAGGTTTTTCGAAAAATGACAAAATTTTGAAAAAACGCAAAGGCTATAGCCTTACGGTTTTTCAATCGTTTTGAGTTTTTTTTCGAAAAATGACAAAAAATGACAAAATCTGTTAAAACGCAAGGCTATAGCCTTACGGTCTTGCACAGCATGCTTTTTTTCATCATTTTGAGCATTTTTGAGCATTTTCGAAAAATGTCGAAATTTTGAAAAAACGCAAAGGCTATAGCCTTACGGTTTTTCATCGTTTTGAGGTTTTTCGAAAAATGACAAAAAATTATGAAATCTGGCAAAAACGCAAGGCTATAGCCTTACGGTTTTTCATCGTTTTGAGGTTTTTCGAAAAATGACAAAAAATGACAAAATCTGGCAAAAACGCAAGGCTATAGCCTTACGGTCTTGCACAGCATGCCGTTTTTCATCATTTTGAGCATTTTTGAGCATTTTCGAAAAATGTCGAAATTTTGAAAAAACGCAAAGGCTATAGCCTTACGGTTTTTCATCGTTTTGAGGTTTTTCAAAAAAATGACAAAATCTGCAAAAACGCAAGGCTATAGCATTACGGTCTTGCACAGCATGCCGTTTTTCATCATTTTGAGCATTTTTGAGCATTTTCGAAAAATGTCGAAATTTTGAAAAAACGCAAAGGCTATAGCCTTACGGTTTTTCATCGTTTTGAGGTTTTTCAAAAAAAGACTAAAATGACAAAATCTGGCAAAAACGCAGGGCTATAGCATTACGGTCTTGCACAGCATGCCGTTTTTCATCATTTTGAGCATTTTTGAGCATTTTCGAAAAATGTCGAAATTTTGAAAAAACGCAAAGGCTATAGCCTTACGGTTTTTCATCGTTTTGAGGTTTTTCGAAAAATGACAAAAAATGATGAAATCTGGCAAAAACGGAAGGCTATAGCATTACGGTCTTGCACAGCATGCCGTTTTTCATCATTTTGAGCATTTTTGAGCATTTTCGAAAAATGTCGAAATTTTGAAAAAACGCAAAGGCTATAGCCTTAAGGTTTTTCATCGTTTTGAGGTTTTTCGAAAAATGACAAAAATTGATGAAATCTGGCAAAAACGCAAGGCTATAGCATTACGGTCTTGCACAGCATGCCGTTTTTCATCATTTTGAGCATTTTTGAGCATTTTCGAAAAATGTCGAAATTTAAAAAAAAACGCAAAGGCTATAGCCTTACGGTTTTTCATCGTTTTGAGGTTTTTAGAAAAAGACGAAAAATGACAAAATCTGGCAAAAACGCAAGGCTATAGCATTACGGTCTTGCACAGCATGCCGTTTTTTCATCATTTTTGAGCATTTTTGAGCATTTTCGAAAATGTCGTTTTTGAGGTTTTTCGAAAAATGACAAAAATGACAAAATCTGGCAAAAACGCAAGGCTATAGCATTACGGTCTTGCACAGCATGCCGTTTTTTCATCATTTTTTAAGCATTTTTGAGCATTTTCGAAAAATGTCGAAATTTTGAAAAAACGCAAAGGCTATAGACTTACGCTTTTTTCATCGTTTTGAGGTTTTTTCAAAAATGACAAAAAATAACAATATCTGGCAAAAACGCAGGCTATAGCATTTACGGTCTTGCACAGCATGCCGTTTTTCATCATTTTGAGCATTTTTGAGCATTTCGAAAAATGTCAAAATTTTGAAAAAACGCAAAGCTATAGCCTTAGGCTTTTTCATCGTTTTGAGGTTTTTCGAAAAATGACAAAAAATGACGAAATCTGGCAAAAACGCAAAGGCTATAGCCTTACGGTTTTTCATCGTTTTGAGGTTTTTCGAAAAATGACAAAAAATGACAAAATCTGGCAAAAACGCAGGGCTACAGCATTACGGTCTTGCACAGCATGCCGTTTTTCATCATTTTGAGCATTTTTGAGCATTTTCGAAAAATGTCGAAATTTGAAAAAACGCAAAGGCTATAGCCTTACGCTTTTTCATCATTTTGAGGTTTTTCAAAAAATGACAAATCTGGCAAAAACGCAGGGCTATAGCATTACGGTCTTGCACAGCATGCCGTTTTTCATCATTTTGAGCATTTTTGAGCATTTTCGAAAAATGTCGAAATTTTGAAAAAACGCAAAGGCTATAGCCTTACGGTTTTTCATCGTTTTGAGGTTTTTCGAAAAAAGACTAAAAATGACTAAATCTGGTAAAAACGCAGGGCTATAGCATTACGGTCTTGCACAGCATGCCGTTTTTCATCATTTTGAGCATTTTTGAGCATTTTCGAAAAATGTCGAAATTTTGAAAAAACGCAAAGGCTATAGCCTTAACGGTTTTTCATCGTTTTGAGGTTTTTCGAAAAATGACAAAAAATGACAAAATCTGGCAAAAACGCAAGGCTATAGCATTACGGTCTTGCACAGCATGCCGTTTTTCATCATTTGGAGCATTTTTGAGCATTTTCGAAAAATGTCGAAATTTTGAAAAAACGCAAAGCTAGCCTTACGCCTTTTTCATCGTTTTGAGGTTTTTCAAAAAATGACAAAAAATAGACAAAATATAACAATATCTGGCAAAAACGCAGGGCTATAGCATTACGGTCTTGCACAGCATGCCGTTTATTCATCATTTTGAGCATTTTTGAGCATTTCGAAAAATGTCAAAATTTTGAAAAAACGCAAAGGCTATAGCCTTAGGTTTTTTCATCGTTTTGAGTTTTTTCGAAAAATGACAAAAAATGACAAAATCGGCAAAAACGCAGGGCTATAGCATTACGGTCTTGCACAGCATGCCATTTTTCATCATTTTGAGCATTTTTGAGCATTTTCGAAAAATGTCGAAATTTTGAAAAAACGCAAAGACTATAGCCTTACGCGTTTTTCATCGTTTTGAGGTTTTTCGAAAAATGACAAAAATGACGAAATCTGGCAAAAACGCAAGGCTATAGCCTTACGGTTTTTCATCGTTTTGAGGTTTTTCGAAAAATGACAAAAAATGTCAAAATCTGGCAAAAACGCAAGGCTATAGCATTACACGGTCTTGCACAGCAGCCCGTTTTCATCATTTTGAGCATTTTTGAGCATTTTTGAAAAATGTCGAAATTTTGAAAAAAACGCAGGCTATAGCCTTACGTTTTTTCATCGTTTTGAGGATTTTCGAAAAATGACAAAAAATGACGAAACCTGCAAAAACACAAGGCTATAGCCTTGCGGTCTTGCACAGCATGCCATTTTTCATCGTTTTGAGGATTTTTGAGCATTTTCGAAAAATGTCGAAATTTCAAAAAAACGCAAGGCTATAGCCTTACGTTTTTTCATCGTTTTGAGGATTTTCGAAAAATGACAACAAATGACGAAACCTGGCAAAAAGGCAAGGCTATAGCCTTACTTTTTTTCATCGTTTTGAGGATTTTCGAAAAATGACAAAAAATGACGAAACCTGGCAAAAACGCAAGGCTATAGCCTTACGGTCTTGCACAGCATGCCATTTTTCATCGTTTTGAGGATTTTTGAGCATTTTCAAAAAATGTCGAAATTTCGAAAAAACGCAAGGCTATAGCCTTACTTTTTTCATCGTTTTGAGGATTTTTGAAGATTTTCGAAGAAGAATTGAAGAATTGTTGTTTTGACCAACGTTTTGCCAGTTATCTCTCCTGAATTGTGGACACAAACTTGAAAATCCTTAGTTTTGTGTCTGAGAGACTAAACTCAACATCAAATGGTGGTCCATGGCTCAAATGCAGAATGAATAGTGGGCCCCTGGTATGAAAACCTTTGAAAACCCCTGAGCTATGCAACACAATGAGCAAAAATAAAGAGACCATGCAAATGCAACACATTGAGCAGGGCACTACAGGGAATCGAACCCCGTTCCGGTAAACCAGAAGTCCCACACCAGTGCCATAGTTTGTTTTGTTGTCATTTACAGGTCCAAAAATAATTACATTAATTGGCATTTCAACCCTCCCAACAACAAAACATTTCAACAGTGAATTCACTTCATAATAACATGTTGTCCGAGAGCATGTATTATAGCCAGTTGTTTTTTTCCTAGGTTTTGTCATCTTTTAAAATCCTCAAAAGCGACAAAAAAAATACGTCATACTATAGTACACTCAACAAAAATATAACGCAACACTTTTGTTTTTGCTCCCATTTTTCATGAGATGGACATTCCAGATACACAATATTACCACTTCACTCAAATAGCCTATTGTTCACGAAATATGTCTAAATGTGTGATAGTGAGCACTTCTCCCGCGTCAAGAAATCCTATAGGATTCCAATAGAAAAGTCCTATCAGATTTTTGGAACAACCCAATAGGAATCCAATAGGATTCCAATAGAATCCTATAGGATTTACCCCCAAATCCTATAGGAATCCTATAATGAAATCCTATAGGGTTTTCTTATAGGATTCCTGTAGATCCTATAGGATTCTTATAGGGACATGTTGTGAGCTTGTAGACTGGCCATTTTAACTGTTCAAAAAGGTTTCACAAAATCGCAAGCTATGGGATGCTGGCTCCAGATAATGGAGCATACATCCCAACTCGGTGATCTACTTGCCTCTTACCACAACACAAAATGCAGCATTTGAGTTTGAGTTTTAAAGTTGCGGGAAACAATAAAAACAGGAGATTTGGATGTCATTTGTTGTGCTGTTGTTTATCTAGATGTTTTTAAACAATAATGGGCCTTGTAGTGTCAATATCCAACCATGTGGAGGCAGCATAGCTATGCTTACGGTTATTCTATTCTGCTTGGTACAGGCTTATACAAACATTTGACATGCATTTTACTTTTATGCACATCATTACCAAAATCAAAATGTCCAGTAAAGTCATGCACGACAAATCGAGCACGAGCAGTCTGTCCTTTTTTCCTCCATTAAGAGGCTGCTTAAAGGCAATAGAGGCAACGTTAACACTGTGTATGTAAACGGATTTGTTTAAAGACAGCAATCTAACACCACCTCACCTCCACTCTTATTGGCTAAATCTGCTTGGGACTGTGATTCATTGGCTAAAACGCTGCCTCATCCCACACAACCCCCCCCCCCCCCCCCCCCCCCCACAAATTAGACACACCTGTCCTGAACCCGACGAAGGTTTGTTTTTTCCATGATTTGTTGACAACAACAATGTTCTGGACGGTCTGCAGGATGAAGCAAGCATCTTGTCTGGAGGGAAACAGCTGCAGCATCAAAGTCAAAGCAACCTAGAGGGGCAAAAGGCGTCACACCCACCCACACACACAGGGGCGGATGTAAAATTTCCCAATTGGGGGGGCAGGAGAAAATGGTATGGGTCGGCTTAATCGCCCGTGGCGCGAAGTGACACGGGCGATGAAGCCGCACCCATACCATTTTTGGTTAGAGGACTTTTATTAGGCAAGTAAAGCATCAATAATAACCAGTGAGTTGTTGAAGTTGCAACAGACACGCAGCATGCATAAAGCTAAAGGTCTGACTCGGGGTTTTCTGTGTTTCAAATCATCAATATAAGCACTTTAATTTGAAATATCGTGTGTTGTTTTGCATGCCATCATGTTTAGGGGGGCATTGCCACGGACGGACGAACGGACGGACGGACGTTGACAAAGGATTGTCTATGTTGACAAAGTAGAGACAGAACAATTCTGATATCATTCATCCAATATGATTTATTGCATCTGTGTCCGTTGATACCACAGCCTTGGTGGAACGCTGACAGGAATCAGAGGGTTAGCACGGCTAACTCCAATAGAATGGATGTGGCGGAAGAGTTAACCCGTTGCTTCACCCCCTGTACTTTTATACAGCAAAACATAATGTACTCAGAAGTTATGACGGAATAAAAAGGATGCAATTGTGTTACATACAGCATATAATAAAACAGCATGTAGCATTTCCACACTTTTCTGTACATCTCTTCGCATTGTTCCAGCATCTAAGTAGAAATAGATGCAACACAGCAAAAAAGGTCTTTCCTAATGGAAAGAATTTCAGCACTTAAACAAGTATGTGCAGAGACATGTTACCTCTCATTTGAATTTGAATAATCTAGTCAGAATTTGAACTGGCCTAATATTTTCCTTTTCCCCACAGCACCATAAACGCAACCCAAACACTGGGTCCAGACCAGTGTTGCCAACTGCCAAAATCCACTAGTGGCACTTCCAAAATGCACTACAATGCGCTAGAACAGTGGTTTCAGCCATTTTCATACCAGGGCCCACTATTTAATGTGGATTTTAGCCACGGAGGACCACCATTTGATGTTGAGTTTAGTCTCTCAGACTAATTTGAAGAGAAATAACTGGAAAAATGCAATTATTCTACATTCTCTAAATGTGCAGATTCTTGATTCAAATGTATAAATATAATTGACTCTTGAGAGCGTAAAATGAAACCTGTAAGGGTCCGGGGGGGGGGGGGGGGGGGGGGGGGGGGGGTAAAAAAAGCTAAATATAGCAACAAATGTACCAAGTTGGCAACACTGGTCCAGACACCTTTAAGGTGAATCACAGATTCAGAAGCATTTTACGGGTCCCCAATGTTTTGTTTTTAATTGTTTGGAAAAAAAAAAGAAAACATGATTCCCAGGTAAGCTAAAATGTTTCATGAATTAAAAAACAAGTTCGATGATTTCTCTCAGTAATTCTATGAAGAAATGAATGAAAAATAAATTAAGTGTGCACATACACACGCTCTACAGTGAAGGGGAAGTACAACACGCCAACAACACATACACCAAGGCCCACCCCCACTAGAATCTGATTGGTGGAAGGCCTCCTCTCATCCTGATTGGACGAAAGGCTTTTCTCCCAAAGCCCAAACTGAAATTAGCGTTTATTGACCCCAGGGGCTCACTGGGGACAGGGAGGAACTCCATATATGGTCACCACACTCTATAGTAGGGAGGATTAGAAAAAAATATATATTTGAATTAAGTGAAATCACTTACTATACCTTTAAGTTGTAGCTGTTGATAGTCGTTCTACAAGCTCACAACGCAGCGACTATTTTCACTAGTTTGGGTCTCAGGAAAACATCATTTGGGTCTTGGGATAAAGGTTTGGGAACATCTGGTCTAAACCAATACTAGTCAATACTGTGGGTAAGATAGCGGTCATTATTTGGGCGTGAATGTGGCGAGTGGATTTTGGTGCTTTGAATACTTTTTACAGAATATGTGCACACCTTTACACTGTACTGTGCGTATTGTCCCATTCATAACCCTCCCCTCCCTTACCTATGAGATGGATCTCGTCCTTCATGATCACGTCATCCCCTTGTCCATATGAACGTGGTCCTCACAGCGGATTCTAACAAAAATCAAGCGTGTAGTCCCAGTAGGCTGCTTTATTAAGCCGAATTTCTCGACCAGGCATGATGGCTGCCAGCCGACCTTGTTGATAAGCATCCTCAACCAAGCCCCACCCGACTGCACCGCAAGCGCGTCGCAATGCAGTCCGCTTTCACAGACATTTGGCTACTTTATTGCAGTCGTTTTGGTCAATATACTCGCCTTCTCCAACACTAACCCCTAAACATAACCTCAAGCACGTCGCCATGCTTACACAGGGCTTAAAACAACTTACAGATGACAACTAGTCCAAAACGCGGCAGCCAGAGTTTTAACTAAAACTAAGATGAGAGAACATATTACTCCTGTCCTAGCCTCACTACATTGGCTACCGGTTGTGTTTAGAATTGATTTTAAAAATCTTTTACTGGTCTATAAAGCGCTTAATGGTCTTGCACCTTCCTACCTACATGACTGCCTGCCTAAGTATGTCCCAGGCCGTCCCCTCAGGTCTTCCACTGCTGGCCTGCTTGCGGTGCCCAAAATGGAAACTAAAAAAAACACAGTGAAGCAGCCTTTTGCTTCTATGGACCGACGGCGTGGAACAAACTCCCATTATACATTCGACAGGCAGCCTCTGTAGACATTTTTAAAGCACAGCTCAAGACGTACTTCTATGCACTTGCTTTTAACTGATTCTCTGTGATTTTATATTTTATATTTTATGCCTTATTTCAGGTCCTCACTGTACTGCTTCTTTGATGTATTTTAATGATCTCTTTAATTCATTCCCACTATTTTTTGTCTTCTTCTCTATTGCAATGTAAAGCACTTTGAGCTGCATTTTATGTCATGAAAGGTGCTATACAAATAAAGATTATTATTATTATTATTAAAAATAAAGGCTATAAATTGATTATGGGTGATTGAGGCTTTACAGGTTTTCGTCTTATCAATGCAATCGTGTCAGTCGGCTCCTAGACAACATGGCTGGTCGATTAGAATATGGCTAATAAGCAGCCTCCTGGGCATTATTGCTTGATAACGGTCGAACTGGGTGGTCCTCACACTAGCACTGCCAGGTTTTTTTTGTTGTAATGATGACCACTCATTAATTAATATAACAAAACAAAATAAAGCAAGAAAACAATCTACAGCCTGTATGGACACCAGCCATTGTTTGGAAATGTGTTTTTCCCCCCCAAATTCCTGGCCTGAGACCAATTTACTGGAAAACAGGTCTCTGAGAGGTCATAAAATGGAAGGTTGGCTTGGAACAAAAACTAAAGGGTTGTAGACCAAAATGCCGAAGTAATGACTAAAAAAGGGAAATGCCAATAATAATGATGTGGAAAATTTGATGGTTACTTGAAGAAACCAGACCATGGGTGATCAGTTTTGGTTCTGGATGAGAACTACTACATTAGTCTCATATGTACGTTGGGCAATTCATACTTGTGAACAGTTTTTTTTCCTATTGAGTTCAACAGACGGATGTGGTTTGTCACCAAGGTCAAATCAAGCAAAGTTCAGACAATTTACTGTGATTAACAACTTAATTGACACTATGATTGCAAATAGTTCAGATGCAATAAACCAAAATACCTTTCACCTGTAACAGAGAACCTCGAAGATCTGTCAGTCTGCATTCTGGTCCCTATCTGGCCCACTTCTTGGATTATTTACAATTATAAACACAGCCTGTCCTCTCCTGGGAAAGGCAAAGAAAGTGCCATTAGAGTTCTACTGTCAAACACCACTTATTATCCAAATGGTCGACGTTGAGAGTAGTAGCAACAGGTGTAAACTGATAAAAAAAACAACAACAACAAAAACATCCAATTCGATGGTCCCCATCATCAGAAACTCATGCCGAGTATCACAAGAGGTCCCCAGAACCAAACGGAGAGGACCTCTGTCTCTCTCCAGGTCCACGTGTCAGCAAGGTGTGCGTAGTTCCAGCTTTGACTTTCAGCCTCCAAAATATCACAGAAGTCAGACATGACGCCATTGAACTCAGTTTTTTTTTGCCAAGGCTACCGATTAAATCAATAACAGTCAGTTAAGCCACTATAAAAGGGCTCTGCTATTTTTGCTCAGATATAGTTCTCCCCCCCGGGGGTCAAGCATTTCAGAGTGTTCACTTTCCTGGAGAGCCTCAAGAAGTCAACTACAAAAACAGTCGAGAGAAACACAAATCCTTGCTTGATAACCACTTAAACCCTATTTTTCGGAATCGAGTGGCCCACTACTTTCTACGTTACCCCCAAACCTCTTCGGTGAAAATGGCCGATATTACAAGCTCACAGCGCCATGCACTGCGAAATTGTAGATTGGGAATTTTCGCCTGTTGTTGTCGTCGTCGTCGTCTCATGCCCAGAATATAGGCACACTAGGGTTCAAGTGGTTAAATCCCCTGGTTATGTTGGCTATAATTATGAGCCCATGTCCGGTACAGTGTTCCCCTAAACGTCCGCTGAGCTCACAGCAGATTAGTCTGGCATGTCGATGCACAGTTTTGGGGGCGGGACAAAGTACTTCCCAGGGCTCTGTGTGATTACCACTCCCGTCTTCTTGTGAAACATGGGAGCGACCTTTGGCAGCGGTTCGGGTGCCGGCAGGTCCTCGGCCGCCTCGGGGTCCTCGCTGCGCTGGAGGTCGTACGACACGTTCCCGTACTCGCGCAGGAAGGGGAGGAGCTCCAACAGGAAGTGGCAGAAGTCCTTGCGGATGCCGAACCACCCTGGAGGAAAAGGGGGAGAGAGAGAGTGCATCCCAATTCTTTGGTAAATCGAAATTTTGCCCTAACCCTACGAATTAATATAAACTTTGTCAAGTAGGCCAGCGACGTACATTGACGTGTAAGCTGGTTTTGAGGCGATTACCTTTTTTTTTGCATTATCGGCCAACGTCAGGTCGTAGACACCTAGAAATGACCAAAATCGTCGGGTGCTCGCTCATACATGCGCGCGGGCGGTCTGTATGTCCATCGCTGATCATAATCCAGCAATCGGTGCGACAATACGGCTTGATTTGACTTATTTATGATAATAAACATAATTGCAGCTATTGAGAGCAACCGGAACAGTACGATGATGGAAGTTGCAGGAAAAAAATATGACCCCATGGCACCGGAAGACAGAGATGGCGACTCGGGTCGCCAAAAATGGGACTCTCGACTCAGACTCTTCCTCCAAAACTCCGACCTAGGACTCTAGGTCCCGAGTCATTATGGTAGTTTGGACTCACATTAATGGATGAAATGCCAGAAAAAAAATAATCCGACAACCCTTGCGTGCACTGTACAAGAAACAAACCAAACAAAAAAAGAAACTCACAGTGGTTTCCTCCTTTCTGTCCGAAGGTAGTCGCCATCAGTGTGAGCAGCGACAGCCAGAGAGGGACGAACACACACACGTAGCTTAGACTGTTGTGGCCGTCCAACTTGTGCACCAGAAGGATCTGAAAGAGAGATGCGTTTTAACCTCCTAAGTCAGGGGTCGGCAACCCAAGATGTTGAAAGAGCCATTTTCGACCCAAAATTAAATTCAAAATCTGTCTGGAGCCGCATTTTATTATTTTTTTCCTGAGAGTGTGCAAATGTGAACCAAATGGACCCTGGCGGGTCCATTTGGTTCCATTTGCACACTCTCAGAAAAAAAGGTCCTCGAAGAAAAATCATTAACATGGTGAAACACAACCTTTCTTCAGAAATGGAGTTTCTAAAAAATAAAAATAAAGGAGTTTTACAGAACTCCATTTCTAGTCCACACAACATGTCTAAGGTATATTAATGACATAGTAAACTGAGTAAACCTTTTGAAAATGGGTGGTTCAGATTGAAAGCTCCACCTCTGATAACTGCTGGGCTTTTTTGACATGGCCAACAAGTGCTACTTTAACTGGCAACTGTCAGACAGCGCAACGTGTATTGGGTGACTGGAATATTTATATAATTTTGGTGTGGATCACCCCAGTGTGTGTATGTAATAATGCTACAGTCACTGAGCCACTAGGGCTGTGCTCTAGAGCCGCATGTGGCTCCTGAGCCGCAGGTTGCTGACCCCTGTCCTAAGTCTATCTATTAGCCAATGGAACAGTTTCACAACGCCCTCTTAGCTTGAATCAACAACTTGCTCGTCGACCCTGTATATAGATTCATCTGTGAATCTGCGGGTTTGTCCTAATTTCTGACTTCAGCGTGCATCTTGTTATAAAAGCTCCCGGTTTTGGAAGACGGGGCTTTTCAGAATCAAATCTCGCTATTCTGCTGGACACTCCAGTGCCTTTATTTTGGGATTTTTTTGGGGGAAAGAGAAAGTGTCCACAGCCCAAAAACGTAGGGTTGCCTATGTGGTTCTGCCACTACGGGGACAAGTGGAGGAGCTTTACCTCAAAGGTGAGCAGTGGAACGACGATGGTCATCCAGCTGATGGCCATGGTGATGTGGGTGCGGCGCTGCTCGGCGATGATGTCGATGGAGCGGAGGAAGAGGACGGACCAGATGATGTAATAAAGAACCACCAGGCACAGGAAGGACATCAGGATCCACAGCGGGACACACACCACCTGGGGATAGACACAGACGCGCACACACACACACACACACAAACACACACACATCTATTAGAAAAAAAATGCCTGTGTTTATAGATGTAGTCATTTAGTAGTGATGTAGCCTGGCCTAACCTGAAATGATTTTGGCCTAGGGGTGGGCGTGGTGGCGTCTGTTTTTAGACGACAGATGAGATGATCTCACCAACGTGTCATCATCCCCGGCCCATCCACCGCCACTCCACTGCTCAATCAATTGAATCAATTGGAGCGACGCCCACCCCAAAAGCTTGACTCCCACTTCTAGGCCACCGCGGCTAACAAACAAGTCCAAGCTTTCTGTTTTCGCGCAACATGGATGAAAATGAAAGCCTGGGTGTCGAGGCTAGTAGTGATGTGACGTTTGTGAATGAATCGGGTCATATGAACGGCTCTTGAACAATTAGATCCACTTCACAGTATGGAGCCGTTCCTTTTTTTCGTTCCTTTTTTTGCATACCTACCAAAGACCTGTTAATAAATATTTCAATCAATTAATCAAACCACACAAAATCTCGCTGTCAGAGCAACGTGGAATGTAGTGCCACCATGCAATTTGGAAGGCTCACAACAAATACTTTTAATATATGGTCCAAATTAGTCTGTTTTTGAACAACTCTTGAAGGAACGGCTCCGAGGGATCCGGCTCCTCTAAAAGAGCCATACATTTCATCTCTATCATTTAGTTCTTTAACAAGAGATTGAGAGAAGACGGATAGTTTATCCTCTAGTGAGGACACTATTTAAGGATTTATTGGGGAAACTAGATCAACATAAAAACTAGATGATGAAGCAGCAGCTCTACTACACCGCTAGGCTGCTGTGTTTTTTTTTTTTTTTCTTGAAGATTGTCGATAAGCCAAACAAATATAATAAGTGACATTTATCAGGTTATTAAGCTTATTAAACGTCTGGCTCTAATTTGCTCAATATACATATCCAAGGGCACCAAATATAGACAATTAAGAGTGCATGTCTTACCAGCCATGGCCAGTGGATGATCTTATCCAGCCTGAGAGCGATGAAGATGAACTGGAGAATATTCACAGAACACAGTACCTCCAGCTGAGACAAACAGAGAGACAGAGAGAGAGAGAGAGAGATGAGTTGTACAATTGTACCAGTCAGTTAACCACTTAAAAGTAATAGAGGCAAACTCTTTCCGCTCTGCATTGCTTCTACTTTGATACTGCAGCTGTTCCCCTGCAGACAGACACTTGCTTCGTCCTACAGACGGTCCAGACAGGGTTTGTGTGCGCACGTGCACGCACACATACACACACAGTATAGTCTATGCTAACAGATTGACCACGGGTGTCATTCTGTACTTGGTCCCGTCTTTATGTACAGTCAATCTATTATGGCAAATCCACAACAACATCAAGATGAATCTACGGTTCAAATGGCAGATTTCATGCTCACATCCTGATGTAATGCGCTGTAAGCTAATACATCAGAAAGGTTGACCTTTCTAAGCTTATGTGACCTTGTAGATCGGCAACCTTTTGTGAGACCTCATCGTAAACGGGCATTTCATTATATGTGTGTGTTCAAATTATATAGCGTTTCGACCAAAATATAATCAATTCGCACTTTCAAATAGCCGAAGAATAATATACAGCCTGCGTAGTTACTGCTAGAGCAGTACGATTGTGTTTGAGCTGTAGTACACCATAATCTCCAATGGGCTTTTGTGTGTCTGTTCATTTCTTTTACCTCGAGTGAGCGGTCGTGTCTGAAGCCCCAGACGCAGGCGGCCACGGAGACGGGCGACACAAAGAACAGCGGCATGAACACCAGCAGCCAGAAGTAGTTCCCCCGGGCCACGCGGTCACACACCAGCACCTCGAACATCAGCAGCAGCACATGGAGACCCACCGCGATCAGCATGGCCTTGAACTCCACACACGTCTCGCCCTCAGCCCTGAAAGGGAAGACACACATACAGTACGGTTCTCAAACTCTACCCGAACATATTAGGGCTGGGCTCTGGCCTGAAATTTATGCAGATCATTAGGGCCGGGTAAGGCTTGGGGTTCCATGAAAAAAAAAAAAAATATATATATATATTGAATTATTTTATTATGATAAAATTAATAGTTCTCTCCGTCTATGTAGTTATGTACTATGAAGATGGTGCTGATTCGCATTTTACTTTTACTCTGTGTAGAGTTCTCAGAATCTGCCCAAACCTGACCGGGCACAATGCAACTTTTTAGGGCTGGGTCGCACCTAAAATCTTTGTTATTAGTCAGGCCGGACCTTGGGCCTGATCGGTTAGGGCCAGCCCTTACACTACAGTCAGTTCCATGTATTAAATTGCTATTATCGATAAATAGGCAGCGGTGGATAAAGTACTGACGTGTTTTACTAGTAGGTGTCAATACTGCACTGCAGAACTACTCTGTTACAAGTAAAAGGATTGCAATTCGCAGTTGACTTGAGTATGCAAAAGTATTGGGCTAATGCCTCAAAATGTAAAGCTGAAAGTACTCACTGTTCAGAGCAAACCATTTCATGTTTTCAAATGTATAAACATCAAGAAAAGCTCAAGTACAAATACCTCGAAATCTTACTGTTCTTGGGTAACCTGCTTCCAGCCCTGAATCGCCAACTTAAAAAAATATGTTGTTTTTTCCCCCCTCCCTCCGGTGTCATGGCATTAGTTGAAAATGCTAATACAGATTCATCGATTGACCTGTCACTCAACAGGTTCAAACAACAAACACGGCTCCTCCAATGCTTCTTTGTAGCATCAGGTTTTATAAACATTATCATCCAACATATTTTACTGCTTTTGTTCACATGCTCGTCGGCTGTGTTTGTTTGATTAGCAACCAGGCTAGCACATTAATGACAACGTCTGCCTTCTCAATAATCTCATTGGTTGAAATAAACCAATCACTGAAGACTGCCGCCCATCCCAGAAACTGTTGTGGTGGAGAGGGACTTTAGTCTGAATAATGAAGTGAAACGAAATGACAATTCAGACTGAGGTCAGGCTAGTTCTTGGGTAAATGTACTTAAGTTATATTTCATTTATGTTACTTTTTTCCTACATATGATTGAGGCATTAAAGACTGAGGGTAGAGAAGGTGGATGACTTGTGACACTGGGGTCCATTATATCAAGCACTTGCATCAGGCTAAAAACGGCCATAGCCCAGAAATATGATGAGTCATCGTATAAGTGGCTATGACAGTAATTGCAAACATAAATACATACCAACCAATTCTAATCTCAATGGACATGATGTGATATGCAAAAAAGATTCAAGCATGTTCAACTCTACAAGACAAAACAATCCAAACAGCCATGTGGTGGAGACTGTAAACAGTACCTGTACTGGGGGTTATGTGCCCAGACCCCGGTGCCCACTGAAGCCCCTATGATGACCAGTAGCTTCCAGAGCCAAATGGGAGTGAACACTGCCCAGTAACTCCACTGGATGACTCCATCCAACCGCAAGGACAGCAGCACAGAGAACAGCAACAGGCATGAGTAGATCAGGAACTTGCTGCGCGTGGGATGGGGCGTTTGTTGGTGGGGAGGCACAGGGAGAGGGAGGTTGGATTAGAAGTGGACAAAATACAGCAAGAATACTGGTAATCCCCTAAAACAGTTTCAGCGCAGTAAACCAGAGAATACATGAAGGCTCGGCTCAAATAATACTCGGACCAGCTGAAATGTTGCGTCATTGAGGGGTCCGAAAACTGAGCTCTCAGCCAGGAGGGCTGTTGCAGCCTGAAAGAGGGACAAAGCCAGGGTATTTTCCTCTCAGGAAAAAAAAGGTCCTAAAACAAAAATCATTAACATGGTGAAACACATCTTGATGATAGAGCCGCCATGTAGTTAGTTTGTGACAGCGCAACTCTTATCTATACTCAGGGTCGAGTATTATTTGGGCCGAGTCTCCCTGTTACCAAACGAGAATACAATAGCATTAAGCTGTGAGATGAAGATATTCCAGAAGAATGTTTTGGTTCTACAGGTATGTCAATCAATGGATGAGAGCTAGGGACAAAATGATGAAAAGAAAACACAGCAAGGAGACTATGTTCAGATTGTTCACAGACCATTTAATTGCGAAATAATTCATGCAGTTTGTGTCAGCGAGAGGGGTTTAGCGCTGATCAACCCATGGTGAATTGGTGATATGGACTGGAGGGACAGCTAAGGCTTGTGCATACTTTAATCGTACTATGGTAATGAGTGATAAAATATAATGAATTACATGATATTTTTTTCTTAGGCCAAACTTTTCTTATTTTAAACTGGGGTTGTGGGTGAGTTGGACAACATTCTTTTGTTATGATGAGGCAAGATTAAGGAAGATCCAAACATACATGCATATTTTCCACCAACAATAAAAAGTGTGATAACATGAAATTTAAACAAAATATACCAAAATATAAAATAATCTGCATATCAGCGTATTAAACACAAGCTTACAAATTGTCGTAAAATTCGAAAACAAACACCATTCCTATCTGGTTTTACCCTCTTGGGGGTAAACAAACAAGGATTTTACATTATAAATATAGGAGTTTCAACATGGGAGTCTCAACAAGAGAATGTCAAACTGAAGGTCCTCAAATCCATCAAAAAGGCTGAGAACCATTGCTCAATGCTTAGACCTAAAAGATTGTTCTCTTATTCGGGTTCCTGGCATGTCTTTTTAAAAAGCCATGATGTCAATTTGGGGATCCTTTTGGGGATCCTTGACATGAAAAGTTGGGGGAAGCAACACTGATTTAGATGGTTGAAACAATAAGAGCACAACACCAGGAAAAGCAGTGGCATCATGCAGTCTGGCGAGGCTGGTTTTCAAACACACACAGCCTGGCATTAGCAGGGTTAGCCCCATAGGTGGTGCCATCTAGTAGAAGAGTTGCGACATTAAGGGGTCAGAAAGAGAGCGCTCAAGCGCCATTCACGCAGCCCGAAAGAGGGACAGGCTGGAGTTTGTATTTTGAAATACAATGTTTTCAACGTGTTTTGAGATCTGTGGGGCTAAAATATCCTAAAATATCCTGGGCCCTGGTATGAAAAAGGTTGAAAAGCACTGGCCTAAAAGAAGTCCAATGCATTTCTGCCTACTTCAGGTACAGGACTTGTCCCCATTTGTTGTCTCCATTCGCAGTAGCCATCTAGGCAGAAGAGCCTCCATTAGAAGGGCACATTAAGTTAACGGGGGTTTGCGCAACCGTCTATACTCCAAGGCTCTGGGTTAGCCTGGCCTACATCAGATACTGCTTAGCACAAGTTGCTTTAGAGAACCCAAAACGCCTTTCATTAACAATCTCACGAATCAATTAAAGAGTTTACGGGACCAATAGACAGTTTTGCCATTAACTACGATAAACGTACAACATCACAACTGTGTGGGGGCAGTGAGTGGGGCTTAAAAACGCCAAGTATCATTTGGGCTCGGCCCAAATAATATTCGGACCAGCTGAAATGTTGCGACATCGAGGGGTCAGAAAACCGAGCTCTCAGAAGGGCTGTTGCTGCCTGAAAGAGGGACAAAAGAGGGACATTTCCGATGTTTTCCCGAGAATGTACAAATGTGAACCAAATGGACCCTAGCGGGTCCATTTGGTTCCATGTGTACACTCTCGGGAAAAGGGTCCTGAAACGAAAATCATCAACATGGTGAAAGACAACTTGACGCTAGAGCCGCCATTGGACTGATCCCATGAAAGTGAACGGGGTTTGCGACGGAGCTAAGCTGCTATGTGCCATGCTAAGTGTTGTTGGGGATGTTTTTGGTTACCTGGGGTTGAAGTCTTGGAACAGTCCTCTTAGATTCATGGTGAAAACAACGCTGTGTGTCTACCGCGGTGAAGCGTCGTTTCACATTGTTATCTCTAGATCCATATTTCTGCCGTTTCTTAGCATTGTGGTGTCGCTGTGCTTTTCCTAGACAGAGGTCGCAACGTTACAGCACAGCAGTCTGTTTGTTTTGCTTTCGGGACCGTGTGTGTGTGTTGGCTAAAAGCTAACGTAACCACGCCCCGCAGTCTTACGTCATTGCGAGGCTGTTGTAGATTTATAATATTTAATAATGAAGTAGTAGTAGTAGGCCTAGTAGTATAAACACTACTGCTACTACTACTACTACTACTACTTATAATAATAATAATATTAATATTAACAACAACCCATATTGAAAAATGTACTCTTGAAAGTGGCACATACAAGACCCCCCCCCCCCCCCCAAAAAAAAAAAAAAAAAAAAAAAAAAAAAAAAATATATATATATATATATATATATATATATATATATATATATATATATATATATATATATATATATATATATATATATATATATATATATATATATATATTTCTTATGTTTTGGTTAAAAAAAAAAAAAAAAAAAAAAAAAACACTATAGATCTTAACTTTATTTTCATACTGTATGAGGATTGTATGAAAGGTGCCACTTTCAACGGTTTGCATATATAAAATTTTCCAGATGGGAACAACACTGCTACTGTAATAATTGGTGCATTTATATAGTGCCTTTATCCAAGGCGCTTTACATAGATTGTGCATCACATTCACACACACATTCATACACTGATGGCAGCGGAAACCATGCAAGGGACAACCAGCACATCGGGAGCAATTAGGGGTTAAGAGTCTTGCTCAGGGACACTTCGACACTAACTCTGCGGGAGCCTGGGTTCGAACCGACCATCTTGCGGTTACCATCCAGTTACTCTATGAGCCACTGCCGCCCAATAGTAGTACTACTGGTACAGTCTGGCCAAGCCTAAAGTCTTCTTGACTGGCAGATGGCATAATTATAATCTCTTTAAAAATTACCTCAAAATTTGAAATGACAAGCTCACAAAGGGCACCTAGGGTCAAACCTCTATAAAATTTAATTCACCTACTGTATATTTTTCTTTTACCCCCACTATGATTTCCTTTCATTTGGCTATGGGGGTGAATATTTGCATGTCTCTATATGTCTTGATGAAAAAGTAGAAATGCTTCATGGTGTCATCCATCCATTCAGAATAAGTATTGAGTCTAGTATTGAGTTGTGCTCAAAATGTACTCTAATACTCGTGTTAAAAAATCTATCAATCAATCACCTTGGCTTATAATCCCTTCATTATAGTGTCGTGTGACCAACTTGAGCAGGTCCTCTCTGAGTGTGCACTGTCCTTATATGTTTTTTGCAGTGATTTAACTGAGTTGCCTTTTTTCATCAACATGATGTTACACTATTAGTACTCTTTGTTGATTCATTTGTAATCAGTCAAGCTTTGACATGCTACTGTCCAGTCTTTGTTGTGCCTGAGCTCTACACTGCTCCCAAGTGGTGGTTTCTATAACTGTAGGCAGCCTATCTCCTCCAACTGTGTATATTCTTTACCCTCCCGTGGGAATGTAAAGGTTTGTTTTCTCACACTAAAGCTCGGTCGAATTAAAAATGTAATTGGATTGTATAACAGTGGGAGCAGTGCTGGCTGATAAAAAAAAATAAAAAAAAGATTAAAAAAATGTACAATAGAGGGAAATCAGTTAGATGCCTCATCTCCAAATTCCTTTAAAAAACACTGACTGAGGGGGAGAACAACAAATCTGAGTCAATATTTTGGTTCATCGCCCATTGGGTTCTTGTGTATTTTCCGGAGCACGATCCTCACCCTATCTCTGAATGCAAATGTAGGGCATTATCTCATGGGGTACCAGGTGGGATAGGGTCAGAGTGTAAAGGAGATACAACCAGCACTCCAAAGTCCATTTAAGGCACAGTAACATTTATTGCATTTTAAGCAGCAGGAACACAAACATGCAAATGCGTTTTGGCATCAAGCCTTCCTCAACAGGTAAATGTATCTTCCAATCCACACTCTGGACCTGCAACACAGTGAAAATGTTACATGCATTAGTTCAAAACTAATACCCGATCTGTAATTATTGTGACATGCCCATATGTTAACCTAATCTCAATCGAATGCCATGTGGTTTGGTCTGTTAGAAATTTGTCAAAAGTAAAACACATTGGGTTTTAATAGTAAAACCCCTCATCTTACACACGATAGCAACTTTCTTATTGTCCGAAGGTGCAGATTTTGGCAGCCCTACATTATTCAAATGGACACCAGGTCAGCAGATGTCAGTGAACTGACCTGGGATTTACTATGGCTGGAAGGTGACGGCCAAGCCTGATGCAGTGTTTTCCACCAATCTGTTTCCTAGCATTCAAGAGAGATTGAACAACAACAACAGTTACCACCTGTATTTCACTCAGTCAGTGCAGCACATTGTTTATACAGTTATATTTGGTGTAAAGCCACCCAAAATATGCCACAAGGCCGATGAGTATAACGAGAAAAACATTCAGAATGTTGGCATTTTTAAATGAATGGTTTGGAGATTACAAAAAAAAATGCTATATTTTGTTTGTTCAAAGACAAAAGTCTCCCTGTCTCTCCTGCAATTTATATTTCTACACTATAAAATGGAGGCAAATGAATTGCCTTTGTGTCTCTCTCCTCACCCAAATCCAATTTGTTTAATAAAATATCACAACATTAAACAAGAGACAATCATTATAGCAATATAGAGGTTCTAAAAAAAACATATTGTGCTGATTATAAGACGATTATTATTATGAGACTCATTTGTGGAAAAATAACACAGCGTGTCAAATAGTCTAGTTCCTGATTATAATACAACCAGTTTCTTTAACAATATTTATAAAGGAAAAAATAAAACCAAAACATACGCTTATATTCAGCTCAATAACCTACAGTATATATTTGTCAAAAGACAAAAATATATAATTGACCCCATCTTAAAAGTGATTTCACTAGAACAAGTGGGAAAATGAAGCCAACCTAGAAATCTCGACTGAAGATTGGAAGGTTTGTCTTGAATCTCAATGGAATTGTACCAACTCACACTCATGGAGGGAATTTGGGTGGAAATGCTTAATCAGGTTCTTTATCACTCCTAAGCAGAAGATTCACTTTTCGGGAGATAATGCAAACTGTTGGAGACTGTGTGGAAACCAAGATGCCAACCACTGGCACATATTCTGGGACTGTCCAAAAATAAGACCTTTCTGGACGAAAGTACACAAAGCCCTGGAAACCACAACTAAGGTGAAGATACCGTTTCAATTTGAGACATTCATTTTAGGGAAAACAGACTTTCATTTGGGTTATTTCAATACGTACTTGTTTCATATACTGTTACTGGCCGGGAAAAAAAACATCACCAGACATTGGTTGCTTCCTGAAACCCCCAAAATAGCAGACTGGGCAAATATTGTAAATGACATTTATGTAATGGAAAAAAATCACCTTTTCACTTCGGTTACAAACAGATAGATTTACAAAATTATGGTCCAACTGGGTCACTCAAGCAGCAAGGTTGGGATTTAGGGAAATTACATTCTAAGGTCTTTGGTTGTGGTCATGATAATAGAAATCGGTTGTCTTTCCTTCAAAGATGCATAATATAACGGTTGGTAGGTTGTTAAGTCATGGATCTCGCTAAAAATAGAAAGGTAGGGTAATAAGCTATGTATTTCAAGATATGTTGTGCACACTCCCCCCCCAGTCTCAGAACATGGTCTCTTTTATTTATTTTATTTTGATTTTAAGGGTTAAAGAACAAAAAAAAAAAAAAAAAAAACTAAAGGAAGGTTATTTAATAAGACTTCTACCTATGTGAAATACATCCACTGCCAATTTCATCTTCCAGAGAAATGTTGCGAATTTGTATGATGGTACGATGTAAACTTTTCCTAAATAAAGAATTGAAAAAAAAGTGATTTCACTAATACTTTGAATTTCCGTTTAAACTTTATTCCTGTCCATTAACAGTAGCACATTAATAAAACACTTCCTTACCTCGTCTCTCTACTCTCCTCCTCTTCTTCTTCACTTTCACCTCTCGATGATCCAGACTGTAATGATTTATTGTCACAGAAATAATTGCAAGTAACAATGTAATTGTATTGCTGTTTTGTTTCATTGAACAAAATACAATGTCATTTATTTACATTTCTGTTTGTCTTTGTGAAATGACAATTCCACCGTGCGGACAGGGCAGAAATAAATTATTGACATATTTTAATGTGATAATATAGAGGGGAAAAAATAGAAAAATGGCAATCCATCTACAAGCTATTTTTTGAAAATGTTTGAAAATGCTCCAGCATTTTTCAGAAAACGATTATCTCAAATAATTAAAGCGACTAGGCTGTTATGTAATAGCTGCTCAGGCCTACTTCTGAAGGATGGTCCGGGTGACCGGCGTGGATTCCTCCCTGGACACTGTGCTCCTGCTGACTGTGACCTGGGTGGGTCCATCAAAGACGGCCCTCCGTCCCGCCACTACCTCCCTCCTGGCCCGGGACACACCACAGATGGCCTTCTGCTCTGCCTCTGCCCTCCTCCGGTCCTCCTCCACCTCCTGTTGAGAGACCACAACCCACCAAACCATCTCAGTAGGAATTGGGCTGTCACCGTTACAAGGTTTAAGTTGACGATTAATAAAAAAATAAATTAAAGAAAGAAATTAACAAAGAAATCACACAAACAAAAAATGTACACAATAGCGGAAATAGTAAGATCTAGAGTTCTCAAACTCTGCTCGAACCAGACCAGGACCGAACGAAAACAGGCCCGACCCGACATTTAGGGCCGTGTCGGGCCTAAAATCTAAGCTAATCAGTAGGGCCGGGTAGGGCCTCGGGCCCCATGAAAAAATAACATATATTGAATTATTTTATTATAGTAAAATACTAGTTATTTTCTGCATTTACCTATTATGAAGATGGCGCTGATTGCCATTTCATTTTTAATCTGTGGCGAATTCTGAAATTTTGCCCAAACCCGACAGTTTAGGGTCAGGTAGGGCCTAAAATCTAATACAGTTAGTCGGGCCGGGTCTAGGGCCTGAACAGTTATGGCCCAGTTTGTGCCGGGCCTTAATTTTCAGGCCCGTTGAGACCTTTACTAAGATCTACCTGCTTGCAGATCTGCTATTTTTTAAGACGTGTTTGAATAATTGATCGATCAACAAGTCATTGTGACACTGACATGTCAACTGTTAAGTGGTAAATAGCTATAGATCCTGATAGGAATGCCAGTATAGGGTTTGTTTAGTAACAAGGCCTTTGTCTCCCTTGTTACTGAAAATAGATTTTCAGGTAAGGACACCAATATCATCCAATTAGGAGAGGGAAGATGTGTCTCATCAGAGATGGACATGGCTGATCACACAAGACGCTCCAATGGAATTCACAATCCCACTTCGATTACACGATTGCGAACCAAGAAAAGGACACAAAGTGAAGGAAACTTCAATAAATTCAAGAATTTAGCTCATGAATGTACAAAACAAATGTGATGTGCCCATTAGTCCTTTGTCATGTTGTGAAATTCTAACAACCACTATGTTGTTGAGCAGAGTGGCTCAGGGCTTCGATCATCTATTTTCTGTCTTCACCAAGAGGTGTATCTGACCATGGATGTCGCTAGCAAAAAAAATATCTATCCATTTCCTCATCACAACTATTATCTTCAGCCTCTTAGGGCTGGCTAAAATCAACATATATACAGTACATACATACGTAATGTCTCATTGTAGACTGGAAACTGTTGGTGATGGTGATGACTGTTGATATATATATATTTTTTAAATTAAAGCCAACAATAGTCTTGTATTTGTATATCATTCTCACCAGAAACCTTTTCCGAAAACCGGCGTTCTTTTGTGCCATCAACTTCATCAGATCATCTGGATTCAGGGCTGCTCGGGGCTGAGAAAATAGACAAAACGCACACACACACACACACACACACACACACACACACACACACACACACACACACACACACACACACACACACACACACACACACACACACACACACTCTCTCTGAAAAAGGAAAACCTAAACTACACTCCTTACAAAGCCTGATCTATACACCATAGTATCCACACACATTAGAATTGAACATCTGTTTTTTTTTTTTGGAAAGCAAAACCAGTATGCACGGAGTATAAACATGAGTTGGACTTGTAGAAATAGGCAAAAACCTACTATTGAACTACAGTCAAACGGCATACGTGGTTAAGCTTTATTCTTATTTATTCTTAAGCTTTATTCTATAGAGTGCCATAGTCCTGACGCCACCTGCTCATGATTAGATATAGTGTATATATACACATATACATACAGTATGTACAATGTACCATGAATCAATATTAGATCAAGTTACCACACTAAACAGACACAAGTTGTGGTGAAACGGATCAAAGTACCTCCTCATTCAGCGTGTTGTGCGGTGGTGATGTGTCCGGGTGATGATTGGTGAGGAAGCTGCAGCCTTCCTCGTGCATCACAACATCCCCATCATCATCCACAACGGCTGCATAAAGGGTGCACCTGCACACTCCCCTCCTACGGTGTGCCTGGGGCCGCTCTGCAGGGGAGGGAGGATCAGGGGTTGACACTAAGGTCTCCGAGGCACTTGCCCATCGGGCAAGTGCAAGTCAGGTTCTACTTGCCCTCAGGTCATGGTCACTTGCCCCCCAGGTTCCAGGTGGTCCCCAGTTAAGTTGGTTAACCAGATGTAACTCTTGAGAACGTAAAAATGAAACCAAATGGACCCTTGCGGGTCCATTTGGTTTCATTTTTACACTCTCAAGAGTTAAAATTCGTCATCTTAATTAGTCATTTTGATGTGTTAATTTGCCTGTTTTGTTTCCCAAATCCAGCCTGGAATTGTGGATAGCTAGAAAGCAGTGGAAAGACACAGAGGCAGAGTGCAATGACCGCCTTCAAGACAAATTTATCTTGTGTTGTGTTATAGTGCACTAAGTTGCACACTTGCCCGATCGGGCAACCAGGTAGCAGTCTTCACTTGCCCCACCATTTTTTTTACTTGCCCCAGGCAAGCGGGCAAGTGTTCGTGTCAAGCCCTGGGAATATTATTATAGTACCATATTGTCCCGAATATAAGATGACCCTGGTTATAAGACAACCCTCATTTTTCAGTACTCATCTGTGTAAAAAAAAACATTGGATGTCAAATAATATATAATCCCCAAATATAGAGGATTTTTCCATTGAGAAAACACTGACTTAATAGGCAATATAAGTACCCAAAGGGTATTTCTATATTTTGTTTTTTCACGTTCAGTGGTCCTCAACATACCATCAACCAGCGAGACCTGAGATTTTATTTACTGTGTCATAAATGGCTTCTATTCTATTCTCATCCAGTCTATAAATTCCTATTTATGGAGTGTATCAGGCATGCCCAATTATGTTGTGAGGTCTTTCAGGACAGCTTTCATGGCCACCCACAGACACACAGCCATTTCTGCCTGGTTTACACAGTAAGTGCTCACTGCAAAATAAATGGCGTGTCTGAGGGGCTAAATCTTGTTAAAGGGTGGTCAGACAGAGGCTCAAATGCTGAAGCTGAATACATTAATAATGGAGCGTGAAATAAATCCACTGCCCTCCCTACTTGATCACACTACAGTGTCACTATATGTTAATATGCATTTTATTATTCTAAGATTGCGATTTACGTGTGTGTGCCTTTATGGTTCAGATTTTGGCTTGGCCTTTTATGATGATCAGATTGAATGATTATACAAGCAAGATCACAGCGACACACTCTCTTTTGTTACCCTTTGAAATGTTCAGATAAAACGAATCTTTGAGACAAGGCCAAGAGGCCTCCATCAAACTTTCAATCTGATGATGCAACACGTTGTTCGTTATAACTAACGTCAGAGCAAACCAAATAACCGTTTTAATATCATTTTAAAAAACGCCACGTGTGATTATCTGCCTAATGTGCTGTTAGACTGATTGTTGAAACAGTTCAATAGTTTGTGAATTACCGTGGGGTGTTGAAGTCGCCATGTTGTTTTACAGACGCATTCAATCAGTCAATCAGTGGTCTGGGCGCGTGGCTCTGCGTGGGCGTGGTGTGAACAGGTGGTGATGCGTGGAGGCGATTTTTCGGATCCCACCCGAAACGAAGCCAGGGGGCGTGGCCTTTGGGGCCAATACATTGATAGGGTGAGAAGATAATTCAGAATTTCAATTCAAATATAGCTAGGGTGACCAGATCCAAACTGTTCATTTGAGGGACAGAAGTGTTGTATGCGTGGGACAAGTGGAGTGGGGAAACAGGACAAAATGTAGTTAGCAAATTATTAACCACTCGATGTTAATATTCAAAAAAATACTTCTGGATTTCATTTCACATATAGCAAAAACAGCTGATCTAAAATCAAAAATAGCTGATCTACAATCTCAAAACGCGTCGCAGTGCGACGCGTTTTGACATTGTAGATCAGCTATTTTTGATATGACAGTATGCCTTTCTAAGAGTGAGTGTGGAAATATAGTGCTACCATGGGGGTATTACTTAGGGCACTACAAATTATTAGGGCATTTTGAACACTGATGTCTGTCAGTCACAATGTGGGACAGAGTCTCAGTTTGTGGGACGCTTGAAAAGTCTTGGAAATGAGGGACTGTCCCACGCAAAGAGGGACATCTGGTCACCCTAAATATAGCTAAAAATAAATAGCCGTTCTCCAACTTCAAAACCCACCCGTCTTGAGATTGTAGATCAGCTATTTTTGATGCGACAGTATGCGATGTGGCCCCTCTGGAGTGAGTGTGGAAATATAGTGGCACCATGGGAAACAACAGAAAGCCAACTATTAGGTGACAAACTATTGCAGTAGGCCAATGGCAGTTTGAACACTGGTACCTGCCAGTCACAATGTGGAACAAAGTCTCATTTTGTGGGACACTCAAAAAGTCTTGGAAATCAGGGACTGCCCCACGCAAAGATGGACATCTAGTCACCACATTGACTCTCTCATGCAGCTGAAAATGGACCTGGATGGAGTTTTCATTAAAATGAGAACAAATGGATATATTGTTGATAGGAAGGTAGGACATGTAGGCTAATTCTTGCTGATCCCCATCTCCCTGGCAAGTGGCAATATCTCTGGCGTGATATTGTAGTCAGAGAGAGTAATGTATAGTTGGAGATTAGATAGACACCACTGTCTGGATGGTCAGTGTCTGATCCATCATTCAATCACAGTGCAGCATCAGCAGCATCCCTTCCAACATGGAGTGACGTCTAAAGTTAATGTGGACATGGCTTTCCCAATTTGCATTACACGACTCCATCCTCTATAAATATGGCAATCTGTGGCCAGCTCGTAGGCGATGGAACCCTACACATGAACAATAGACAAATGTATGATGACCGATTGACCATTGTATAAAATTTAGGCCATACAATACCACTGTCTTGACTTTAGATGGAGGAAAGATGTGGTGGCCACTTCCAAATAATCTTTTATTTTGGAATGCAAATATGGTGCATTTGCATTGATAATTGTATTTATGGACCTTTGTGTTGTGGTGTGTGTGTTGTGTGGTGTAACAATATGCGTACAATTAATTTACATGTAAACGAAATTCTAGTACAATATATGTATTGCAATGAACAAACATGCACAAATACCTGTAGATCAGTATCGGTTTTTAATTCTTTAGACATTGGTTTATGAAGTTTACATCAAATCGATTATTCTACCAGACTTGTAAAAAAGAAAAAACAAGGGGTAAAATTAAAATCTACAGTTTACATTAAGATAAAATTAAATATGCAATAAACAAAAATGCAAATGAACGGCTGCTCCCATTAAATGAAAGATTGCTTTCTCCTTCTGACGTGACAGCATGCTTTTTTCAGTGGGAATATCAGCACTGTCTGAACTGCTCTAGAAGTCTAAAACCTAAAGGGCTCCATTTTTGTCACACACTAAACCCCTTATGCCTTCTTTGCATTTTTATTTATTTATTTATTTTACGATTTTTAAAAACATTTTTGAATAGTTCAACTGTCCAATTTACATTGACATTTGTGAGATTGTTGACTGGACAGATGAACTATTCAAAAACTGTTCTTCAAAATAGTAAAAAAGAGCAAAGTTTAGGGATAAGGGGTTTATCGGTAACGAAAATGGACCCCAAAGTCTGCTCTCCTTAAAAAGGCACACAGTCAAGGTGCTATTTTATACCTCTGTACTTTCCACTGTACAAAATAAACCCCCAAACACAGCCAACAACAGCCACAACACCATGCAGTTCAACCTGTCAGCAAATCAATGTTCAGTTATCAGAGACATTATTAGACAGATAATTAGTTCATTTATGTCTATAGAATTACATACAGTAAATATAGCAACATTGTGACATTACAGTGAAATTAATGGGGGGAAAAAAGAAAGATAAATAATAAATGTATCGTACATACAAAACATCAGCCTGTAAAGGACATCTTTGCAGTTTAGGAATCATTTCATCATGGGTAAAAAAAATACAACATTTACAAAAGAATGGAAAAGAACAAGATAATAATAATAGCAATGCACAATACAGCTTGTAACAGAACATAAAGTAGCAATGGTTATCAGTGTCAGGTCAGTTATTTCAGTCTAATCAGTCTCATTTAGACACCAAGTGAATAGGAAAAAAATAATAATAATAGTATTTGGTACGCAGAACTGACAGTGAAAAACACTGTATTGGAGAGTAATAGCAGAGGACACATGTTAAGATTATAAAGTGACTATTCCCAATTCAAATAGTGCCATACCTGGCTTAAGAACACTGACAAATAATTGGCATTATGTTGCGCCGTACTTCGTCCCAAATTATATGGATTTGCCACCTGATCTACTGTAGGACAATGCAACCAACGCCAACGAGGAAAATGCAGAAATAAATCTGCAGTAAGGGTTTGTGTGATTGCCAAATGTTTTACCAACCATGTCAGTTGTCCAGATGCAGTAATGCCCGTGCATGGTATGCCACACAAAAAAATAAATTGAAAATAATTTGTAATTGCTAGTGTACTGTATAAGCAGTGCTTACTGCTAATGGTAGAGCAAAAGAAAACAAAAACAAACTATACAAAAGTGTTACGTTTCCTCTTTTGACGGCTCCTCAAAGTGGACTTGCTACATAAAAGTGAAGAAATTTGAAATGCATCTAATGTCCTCCATTGCCCTTATTTAGCCAAAACGGTATACTAGAATTGTCCATTTACTCAATGCACATCATTACTTTTAAACTGTGAGAAATGTGTTAAATTTGCTTCTGTGTAATCATGGTGTGATTTCAGGAACAAAACCAGACTAAACAGGTCAAGACTTTCTAAACAGGTCAAAGCAGAATCCAGAGAAATCATACTTATCTTCATTGTCATATCAAGTGTTATGAATGAGGCATAATGAAAATGAATGAGACTTTTCTTTCCCCATTCCCCTTTGCTATCAGAAGATGGTTGCTGCCACTGTACTGTATTGATCACTGTTTCTAGACTGAATTCATCCTTCCTCTGAGAAAAAGGAGCAGGTGATTAGCATCAAACGACATTCATGTCCATGGTAAGTGATTATACAACAAACAGATTCTAATATGGCGCATCAGTAACTTGAAATCAACCAAACGGACTCCCTTTATGAGTGCACTCCATTACACTCAAAATCTGGCTTGGAAATTAGCGAGGCCACAACATGTTTGAGCCACAAAGAGGTTAAAATAAAAGAGAGAACCTTGTGGCTCCTGAACTGGCAGTATGATTAGCCTGGCTAAAGCCAGACCAAATCAGCTGTTGGCAAAAAAATGCCTGTCAGCAGATTAGTCTGGAATAGCTCAATTGTACACCGATTTCCTACTCCAAAAAAGTTGGGTGACCAATCACGACACAGCACGCTTGCAACATACCATCTGAATACTGTGTCCTGATTGGCTAAACCAATTTTCTGGAGTAGGAAATGGATGTACAATTGAGCTATTCCAGAGCCATCTACTGACAAGGATTTTTTTTTTGCCAACAGCTGATTTGTTCTGTCTTTAGCCAGGCTACAGTGCTATAACCCATGACCAGCAACACTTGAGTAGCCAAGCCTAAAACCGTTACATTTCTGTAGTTGTGTTTAGAATGATCTAAATTGATCTATGTATTTAGACATTAGGCTACCAACGGTAAAGTTGAGGAGCAGGATTGTGTGGTTAATGGAAGGGACCGCACACTAGCCCGACATCCTATTCATCCGACCACAATGTAGATAAGATTCACCACGTATCGTCCGCACATGTTTGTGTTTTGGACTAATGTGTGATCGGGACCAGTGCCACGCTACTGACACGGATGGGTAGTTCAAAACTGAACCCATGCAACCTCAAAGGTTGGATAAATTGTGTACTGGTACCGGTTCAGGAGCCCAGGAGCAAAGCAACAAAACAAACAAAAAAAAACCCAAATAAACACTGTAAATACAGCTATAAACAGTATTTACTCTTACCATCTTCTTCTTCTATGTGCCCATTAGGGCACCACTTCAAACCAAAAATCAGAACCTCATTCATGTCCGCCGGCTTCAAATGTTATCAACCGATACTCTCCAGTCTTATCTGTACCATCCGATGAAGGCAGCATGGACATTTTCACATACTGCCTACTGCAAGTAGGCGGCCAGGAAATGTTGAAGCAAACGTCTACCGCCAGAACAAAAACATTGTGAAATAGACTAACATGAGTCTTACAACTGATATGAGGTTAAGGGAATTATTTGGCCGGTTAAGACTGAGGTTAGGGTTAGATTTAGCCATTACGGTTACTAATAGTCGGGCGACGTGACGAACGCCACATCATAAAATGGCTGACAACACAGCGGATTCTACCGAAAATCAAGCGAGTATTCCCAGTAGGCTGCTTATTAAGCCGAGTTCCTCGACCAGGCATGCTGGCTGCCAGCCGACCTCATAAGCGTCCTCAGCCCTGCCCCCCGACTGTCACATCTCGATACAGTCTGTTTCTCTAACCGTAATCCTAAACATAACCGCAAGCACATCACCATGCTGACACAGGACTTAAAACACTGCGGCCACACTGACCAAGGATTTCCGGGTTTTCGTCTTATCAATGGAATCGTGTCAGACAACATGCCTTGACGAGGAATTCGACTTAATAAGCAGCATCCTGGGAATTGTCACTTGATAACGGTCAGTATGTGGCAATTTCCATACTGGCTGCATTGAATGTTGATAATCATCTGATAACATCCAAAGCCGCTATCATGTCCCATACTATCCTCCTCCCGATCTCCTCCTCCAGCCAATCATTAACAACCCCCCACAACAAGCCTTTCCTCTTTTTTCCCCCCACTTCAGTGCACCAGCTCCAGCTGGCCGGCAGAGAAGGGCAGCACTCCGCTGACGTAGTAGGCGATGCCCAGCGAGAGCAGAGCGATGACCACCAGCAGCAGCAGCACCCTCCAGAAGCCCAGGTCCTCCACAAACTCCTGCCACGTGGTCCGGAAGCTGGACAGCACGCCCTCGCTGCTCTGGAGGTTGGGATTCAGCAGGGAGTGGCTCTCCATGGCACTGAGGGGAAGGCAGGGGGCGTTGCAGGTTACAACATGACTTACTGTATAAAAAGCCAAATTCCAATACGCCAAATCTCGGCCACTCGCTCACTTCCACTCGGTTCCTCAGGGTCATTCCAGCTGCAAACTGGAAATGGTTAAGACTCTGATTCTCATCAAGGAGGCGAGTGGAGGAACCAAGTGGCCTGTCGAGGCTGCATAGAGCGAGGATACATCAAGTGTTCACTCGGTGCAGCATTATGTCTCCTTGCGGCAGATGTCCGCAAGTGTACACGTTTTTTTCCTTCTCCAGTGACATAAGCCCTCCTCCTTCACTCCACATGTGGTACCGACCGCACACACACACAACACTGCTTGAAACCCCTCCACTAGCGCTGCAGCTGACTGCACCGACTGCACCGACGCACATTAAACTTTTGTTTAACATTTGTTGAAGAGACATGTTTACACTGAAATAATACACCTTCAGAATAATAAAGTACCCTAAAGTGAAAGGACAACAAGCCAGTGGCTTTATTGCATGATGTATGATATAAGGATAATAAATCAAAGCTGCTGTATATAAATATATTATAGTCTATAATGTGCACACTTCATCTGCCAAAAAGCTAATATCACTCTACATGCCTGGATACACAGACTGCTATGAAAGGGGAGGTTGGGGGGCGTGAGGTTGCATTCCCTTCACAATCATTTAATAATGTACAGTAAGTGCACAGAAATAAATAGATTTGCACATTACCTATGATGATAATAATGTGGGAGCATTCATGAATTGATCCTGTATGTGCAGCCTACTGTACCACGGCAGGTGCAGGGCCCTAGGTTTCATCTGATCAAGCTGTGAGTACAGTATATTGTTCCACCATTGCTGTGGCAATGTAAACATATGCTTTCTGATGTCAATAAAGCCCTATGAATTGAATCTAGAGTCAAATCCACTTGACCACTCTGTCCTCGCATCACCTCCTCTCCGCCTCAGTGGGGGGCGGAGCTAAGGTTGCGAGTGGAGGACACGAGGGGAGTGCACGAGTGTGAAAGTTGCGGTATTGGAATTTGGCTATAGATGAGGCGGCATACAATTTCCATGGCATTTTGCAAAGCACAGTCTCATGCACACGTCCTTCCTTACCTCTCACTCTCGGCCATTTGCATAGTCTCCAGCTTGGAGTGCGGTCCTCGGTTGAATCCTTTCACTTCCTGCTCCTCCAGACCCTCCAGCAGACGGATGGCGTCCTTGTTGACGCCGCGCCTCTTGGCCAGCACCAGGGGGGTGGAGCCGTTATGGTTGCTATGGTTACAGGCACAACCAAAACGTCAGAACTAACCAACCCTACTGTACTGTCAACCCACTGTTCATATCATCAGTGTCGGGCAGAAACCTCATCTCTGTATTTATTTATCACATCATATATTTTAGTGGTTTTGACCAGTGGTCCGCGGTCCTTGAGAGGGTTCCAGGTGGTCCCCAGCTAAATGATGGACAGTTGGTTAAACGGTTGTAACAGAAAACACTCTCAAGAGTTAATATTAATATTCATCATCTTAATTACAGTGTTTCCCCCAGAAAATTGGTTAGTCAAGGTGGTGAGGCTTCGAGTCTGTGGCGTGCTCGTGCGCGTGCACGTCCGTGCATGTGCGCGTGCATGTGATGTAATTACAATACCGTAGGATACGCTTTGGGGTGAAAAACAGCAACACAGCCCCTCACTCATGTGTTTACACCACTCACCTTTATAACAGCTACTTTTCACCACTATCATCATCTGACTCCAGGCCCTGACCTTTTATTCTAAGGAACCAGATAGGCCATTACGTTTTATAATTCATTTCTTTCCTTTTCAGGTATAGGGTGTCATGACATGTCTTTTTCATGACATGTCCTATTTTAACAGGCTTAAAAGCACATCCAGCATGAAAAGAGACATTGGGAGAACTTTACAACAGAATGCCAACTGCATGGGACTATTAGGACAATTGGCAACTGTAGTCTCTCAGTCACAATGTGGGACAGGGTCTCAATTTGTGGGATGACTGAAAAGTTTTTGAAATGACTGTCCCATGCAAAGAGGGACACCTGGTCACCCTGGGACTGTCCCAGACCTGGTCACCCTTCTAACAACACCCGACACACACACACACACACACACACACACACACACACACACACACACACACACACACACACACACACACACACACACACACACACACACACACACACACACACACACACACACACTCAAGCCTGTCCGCAGCACTAACAGAAAAGACACAAGTTACCACTAAATGCGTTGGCTGCGAGTGGTGCGCATTTACAAAGCAAGCCCATCTCATTAGTATCCTATAATGAGCTGGGCAGTCAGTCTGTCAGTCTGGGAGCTTTTAGTGAGGCACGAAATGCACAGTATGTAAATGATATGACACATACATTGCAAGCACTCTCTCAAAATCCGTTCCTGCTGTGGAACAGCAGATAATCGACGCTATGTTTTTTTTTTCCGTGAGTAGCTGCGCTGCAGTTACCACTGAGGAAAACCGAGGCTGCATGAGGGATTGGCGATTCGTTGTATGTCTCACTCGTGTCTATGCGAGAGTCAGCGCTGTTATAATCATGGTGGATTATATCGTTATATTCCATGTTGGTGGTGAAGAACGTCGCAACACTTAGGGGAAGATCGAGCGTGCCGCGGTGGGTGGAAAAGTTACTATCGGGTTAGAGAGAGATGGGCCGGGCGAATGTGGCAGCCGGTCGCGACAGTTTGTGGTCCGTGTAGACAGCGTGTTACATAAGGGGGCAGGGGCAACCTCCCGTATGAGGGCACTTCTGTGTTTTAGACATGCGAAAGAGCTGGGGCTGCAGGCCCCTTTTTAATCTGTGTGTGTGCACGTACCTGTAGAGTGTAGAGTAGACTGGCAGCGCGGAACAGTGTTAGCGAGCCGAGGCAGCGTCGCATGCGAAATATAACTGATCTACAGGCTCATCATGCGGCGTTGTATGAACGACACATTTTAACTTTAACTCTGGTTTCTTGTTTTTTTGTTTTGGGAACGTAGCCAAGGCGGGGGCGGGGTTTACTCAAGGCGGCCGCCTTGATAATAAAGCGCTGGGGGAAACCCTGTAATTAGCACCACTTAATTAATAAGTCGACACAGTTAAAGAATGTAGAAGATTTATGGTTATCAAAAGAAATCTTTAGTTTTGGGTCTGTGGGGCTAAAATGTCCTCAAAAGGTCGTCCGGACCGTGGGTCAAATTCTCAATGAATAGTGGGCCCTGGTATCAAAATGGTTGAAAACCAACATATCTAGGTAGAGGGTCATTTTTCTGGGTACACAGTACACACACAGGCATAGCTAGACATTCAAACCAATAGGACAGGTAGCTACATTGACAGCCATATTGTGCATATTGCTGGCAGGTAGAGTAAAAGACAGGTTCATCTGTTCTCTTACCAGATGTCAATCTTGAGGCCGTTGGACACCAGGAACTGGATGGTGTCTACGTGGCCACACAGGTGCAGCGCCGTGTTCCCCTGGTAGTCCGTGGCCAGCAGGTCGGCGCCAAACTTGTGCAGGAAGCGGCATATGTCCACGTTGCCGCGGGCGGCCGCCAGGTGCAGGCCGGTGCGGCCGCGGTTGTCGCGGATGTTGGGGTCGCATCCCGTCTCCAGGAGCCGCTTGGCGAAGGTCAGGTCTCCATCGATGCAGGCCTGCAGCAGGGGCACGTTGGTCTGCGACGAGTCGTTGATGAACACATAGGACATGTCCGAGTGGGTGTCCGAAAATTCCAGCGTACCTGGCAGAAGAGAGAAGAGACGACGGGAGAGGTTTTTAATCGGCTAAAGAGAGAGACTGTCCTGGGTTTTGACTGGGTTTGACTGTTTCCATTTCATGGTGAGAAATGTGCTTAGGTTTTCAAACTTTTTTTTTTTCAAAAATAGCAGATCTACAAGCTACAAATGTGTTGTAAGCATGTACAGTAGATCAACTACTATTTTGTACAGTAGCAATTTCTTTGTGTATATTATATAATAGGCAAACAGAAATACAAATTGTAAAGTTCTATTGTTCAATACAAAAACACAATTCAAATGTTAATGGCTTGCTTGTGTGACAATTAATGGTCAGCGTAAAATGTGTAATCATGAGTCAGGATTTGTGACAGCCTCACATGGCTTGGTAGGACATTCCAATGAAGACAATTACAATTGGATCCCCATATGGCAAATACATGTGTTTCGGAAGTATTTTCCCAAGTATCACGCGTTATCTCTACAACACGTTCCGCAGACAGTCCCCAGTAGGGGTTGGCAGTAGGTAGCACAGCTTGTATGTTTGCTATTATCAAATAACAAAAGTATAAAATATGGATGGATAAGATTGACAATGACACAGATGTTTTCACAGTCTTAATGGGATTAGAAGTGGTGTCCAATCCCATGCAACAACTGGCCTTAGGCATTGGCATTGGCATTAATGGTTTGGCTTGGAAGGAAATCATGGAAGGCTCTGTTTAAGGGGATAACAAGTAGTAATAAACTTTTAACGGCAGATGATGAGCGTGTAAATCACTAATACACTATAATATGTGAAACCCATTCTGGGTCCACACTCTGCAGGCAAGGAGGACACAAAGATCTGCTTTGACAGCAAATTATCCGACTGTCAGTGAGGCCAATATGCTGGAGGGCACATCTCATGTTGCACTTGTTTTGGGTCTTTTAATACACTATAGCAGGGGTTTTCAACCTTTTTCATCCCAGGGCCCACCATTTATTCAGCATTTGAGCCATGGACCACCAATTGAGGATATTTTTAGACCCACAGACCCCAAAACTAAAGATTTCTTTTGCTTCTGTCCATGACCATTAATCTTCTAGTTGTGTAGATTTGGACTAATTCATGATGGATATTTTAACTCTTGAGAGTGTAAAAATGAATGAATCATTTTTACGTTCTCAATTAGAACTTAGGACCACCTGTTGAAAACCCCTGCACTATAGCTATGGTACCAACGACAATTAGCACATATAAAACACGACATTTAGGGGGTCTATATCAGTGGTTTTCAACCAGTGGTGCTAGGCAAGGGTTCCAGGTGGTCCTCAGGCTAAATGATGGAAAGTTGGTTCACCAGATGTAACTCTTTGAGAGTGTGTTTACATGTTTACGCTCTCAAGGGTTAAAAAATAATAATAATCACGTGAATTAGCCCAAGTCTACACAACTAGAAGAATAATGGTCATTCTGACCTGTATGTTTGACTGTTTTGTGTCCCAAATCCATATTGTGGACAAAACCAAAAGAAATCTTAAGTTTTGGGTCTGTCTGTGGGTCTAAAATGTCCTTGAATGGTGGTCCGTGGCTCAAATTCTGAATAAATAGTGGGCCCTGGTATGAAAAAGGTTGCATTTTGAAAACCTATGCTGTATGTACAGTATTTACAGTCTAGGAACAATATTTGGTTGTTGGGAAGTGGCTACTAATGAGTGAAATCAGTGGTTATGGAATCTTTCCTAATGCACAACACCAATACATGTCATTTAATCCATACAACATGGATTAAACTCACAAGAGTCTACATTTTTGGGCTAGTATGCATAACCCAATGTTAATATCTGACTAGAACAGTCGCTAAACGTTAGCTACGAATACGATTAAAGAAAAAACATGACGTTTGGAATCATGTCATTCATTTTCTGTCTGCTTTGACGACAGCCACACGTCGAACGTTTCTAGAAGAATGCCAACATATAATTAATTCCACATACAACCAAGTGTTGCAGATACTGTATGTCAAGTCGAAATAAAGCTAGCTGGTGGAGCTAGAGCCCGTTAGCATGCTATAGTCGCCTTTCTAGTAGAAGTGCTGCGACATTGAGGGGTCAGAAACTGAGCGCTCGAGTTCTGTTCATGCAACCTAAATAGGGTAAACTGAAGTTGTTGGAAATACATTGTTTTCGACGATGAGCTATTTTAGACATCTCTGCAACTTGCCAACTGCTTGTACAGTAACCACTAAAGTCTTGTTTTGTTCCCTAGTCTAATTATTCCATAATTAGTCCCAATCTGTTGTCCCTATTCTCAATAGAGGTCTATGTATTAGAACATCCATTAGACTGTCCCCATGGAGTGAACGGAGTTGGCGTAACTCTGGTCTATACTCTAATGGCTCTGCAGTCGTCTATCTATTCTAGTCCCAAAACAAAACCCTCAAGACCTGAAGTGCATTGTTTGAAAAGCAGACGATATAACGTAATGTCTAACCTGTTGGTGTGTTCCCAATTCAATAGAAAAAGATGATATTGAACACGTCGCTTCGTTTCCAGCAGGATGCTTGTTGTTGGTGTTGTTGTTGTTGTGTACTGTTGGTCAGTGGTCAAGTGTTGCCAGATTGTTTGAGAGAAACAAGCTACCCTGCCAGGTCCGATGAAAACAAGCCCAAGAGCGTTCTTCTTCTTTGTCTTCTCCTCAGTGTTGTTTTATGGCGGTTTGCAGCCCATTGATTGGAGCATTACCGCCACCTTCTGATCCGGAGCACGGACCAGCTCAAACAAAAGTACTTAGGCTTTAGAATTTACACTTTTGTACAACCATAATTCCCACATATCCCCATTCATTGTCCCATCCATCCCAGTGTTGTCAATGAGCACTCAGACGCAGCGAGTCTGTCCAAACCCTCCCCTGAGTCCAGCATGATAATTTAGAGATAGAAATGCGATTAGATGTTTTTTATGCCAAAGATGTTGAAATAAAAAATATGGTTGAAAAGTATTACTGCTATAGCTGTAAAGGTCCATGGCACATCTTTAATTAATTTAACACTAGAAAGACTGAGAGGTCATTTTGACCGTTTTTCTGGATATTTTAAAGTTGTTTATCTTTGCTCATGAAGCATTCAGAAGGTTCTCCTTCCATGACCATCATCATCCATCATCATTCTATCATCTCAGAAATTTTGGTTGTCTGAAAAAATTCTAAATATGAATTTAAGCAAATGCTAATTCTGGCCTATTTTTTCCAGTCTTAAAATGGGGTAGCCTATAGGCCTACACAGGCTAATGTCAAGTATTTAATAGAATTTGAAACAAAACTACATGTGTGCAAACCATAACCTGGACAAACGTTTGATACCAATGTAGGCTATGCTGTAAATCAGTTACAGTAGTGTTTACACACTACACAGCTAGAAGTATACTATAGGCCTACTACTACTAAGAATGCATTTCAATATATTGTTATTATTGTGCGTGTATGTGCGTGTGAGAGAGAGCCCAGCATTTTGCACTGGGGCCAGCCTGCAGGAAACCACTTGCAGCATACAAGCACGAAGTCCTGTTGACGTGACGTGACAACGTGTTGGCTTGTTTCTCAAGCTGACTCGCTCCGATTGTGCTCAGAGTGAGAGTGCCGTTACAGGTAAGTATTACAGGCAAGGGTAACATGATGCCGTAACAGACAAACATTATAGTAAGTGAATTCAACAATAACCTATAGCATTTCCTATTTGATGAAACAACTATACATTTATGTCTCTGGCATATTTAAAGGTAGGGGAAGTGATTTGAAATTCATGGTAGTACCAGCCTGGTGCACTAGGGGCCCCCAACAGTAGCTACACTATGTGAACCTGCTGCTCGCTCCTGATTGGAGGAGAATTGTGGTGACCTGGGGAACTTTTATTAGCTCCTCTGCTAACGTGGGGGAGGGGGAAACTCCATATGTGGTTTCCACACCTTATAATAGAGCATTTTAACAGAAAAAAATTTTTTTTGGGGTGATATCTGACAAAAGTGAAATCACTTCCCCTACCTTTAAAAGAGCAAACGTTCTCTTCTATAGCCTACAAAATAAATATTCTCACTCACGTTCGATACTTTATTTCATACTGTTGTGTGAGCACAAAAAATAGACAGTACAGTATCAGACATGTCATCACCAATTGTGGCTGAAGGTCCTCTTTGAGGAAAATTGCATATTCTTGTTCTGTCTCATAGGCACTTACAGTATACATAGAAGAATAGAATCATTGCATAATTCAGCTCTGACCGCTCCAGTTTCTTACGTGATCGAATCAAACGAGCAAAGTAGACGTTAGTATTGCGATTACCCTTTTTGTCTTTTAAGTTGTCTGCAATAATTGGTGAATGACATTTTTTGTTTCCTTTTTGTCTTTTTTTCAATATAAAAAACATAATCCTAAAGGCATTTTATTGAATGTACATATCTTTTTCAACCCATTCCCTCCCCAGATATTTCAGTAAAATACACCCAGAAAGCCAGGGGATAATACAGTGAATTAAGGTAAAAATAATTACAATCTAGATTACAAACAACAGACGCACAAATGAGGGGAAAAACAAAAACATAAAAAAAAGCTAATAAAATGTGTAGTGATAAACCTTAGGGCAACCGGTATGTGCTAAACACAAAGGCCATATAGTGGTTAACAAGTCAATGTAGCTTTCACTGTCCTGGGATAATTTGAGGACCAGGCCCATGTTGACAAATGACACTAAACTGAACAAACTGATTTCCTCTGAAATACTCGCTAGCTGCAACAAGCTTACAGATTGCTATTTTTGAAAATCAACTGGAGATTATTTTCTCGAATCAATTTAATTCTGATTAGTTTCAGCAAACTGTTGCACCCCTACTTGTGTGTAGTGGCAGATGTCCTCAAAACACAGAGGGCATTAGGATGCTTACTGCAACTCACATGTTGAGGATATGACCATAATACTGTACATGTAATATCAATGATGTGATAATAACAGTAACACCTAGTGCCTCTTTCATCCGATGACAGTGAAATCATACAGGGACAGATAATAGCAAATAAAAGAACACAGAATTAAGACGACATTAGACATGATAGACCTTTGCATTGACGTACCTTGCTGACTAATATGCATGACAATAAGCACTATGTACAACAACAAAAAACATTCTAGCAGAGTCTGTGTTCTATACTTGACGCGGTAAGCATTATTGAATTCCTTCCCAATGCATTTTTCCATGTGTTTTGCGTTTTGGCTCGAGTTGGTGATGTGTTTATTAAAGCAGTGGTTTCTGTCACATGGCCCTTATTTTGGTCACATGGAGAAAAGACTGAGCTGTAGCTTTTGTGCCACAGTTATTAGAGGAGAAGATATTAAGAACAATGAATTAAAATAGCAGTAATTAGGAATGGTCACAAGTCAAGGCCAGATAAATTACACACACCATTTGGATCGCCATTTCTGAGGGGGGAAATGTGTGGTAAAAGACTTTTTAAAAATATAAATTGTGGTGACGTTTTTATCAATCCACTCGAAGGTGAAATGACCACTTGTATTGCCTTACTGTATTTCTGCTCACCCATTAAAGTGAAGTGAATCACATCAGTGCAACATGTCCCCAATACACATGAAAGGGTTCTACGGATATAGAAAGTCTCATTACTGGAACTAGCTGTTGTCTCATTCAATCTTTGCTGCTTTGAGAAAGTGCTAGTATATGGATTTAAAAAAAACAAAAACAAATGCTTTGCTAGAAAGAAAGAAAAAACATACTTTACTACTGCTTTTCAAGTTGAGAACCAGGTTATTGTAGCACCAAAATAGAAAATATAGGGATCATGACTCATGAGTGATGATGATGTATTTGGCTAATTGAAGCTTAACTAAGAAAGCATATTTGTATGTGGCGTTGTGTGTAAGCGATGTGGTGCTATGATCCAATGGGCTGGCCATATCCGAGGTAGCCGAGATTGACTCTCGGGGGAAGAAAACAAAAAGAAAATAAAAAGAACAAAATGAACATGAAGTCAAATCACATAACATAAAACAATAGCACCAAGTGTCAGTTTCTCATCTACTGAAAGAGCAATCACACCCCGTCTCCCCCGATTCAGAGAGCATCAGGAGAGCATGTTTTCATTCAGTCAAATGTATGTAAGAATGTACTGTCTGTATGTATGTGGACAATTTACAATAACAATCTAGTGTGTGTGTGTGTGTGTGTGTGTGTGTGTGTGTGTGTGTGTGTGTGTGTGTGTGTGTGTGTGTGTGTGTGTGTGTGTGTGTGTGTGTGTGTGTGTGTGTGTGTGTGTGTGCGTGTGTGCGTGTGTTTCTATATATTTAATATTTCTATAATCTCTTTGCGATGCCATCACCATCCATCTCGCTCTCTGTTGTGTCATTTTATTTATTCATCTCTTCGAGGTGTTCCTCCATCACCTCCACCGCAATATATTTTCAGTCTCTCTTCTCATCTCCATCTTTTCCTCCACCTCTCCTCCTCCACGTGTCGCCGGGTGGGGGTGGGGGACTAGGTCTGTCACAATGTTTTGTCGCAATTATTTGAAATAATCGCGATTATGTTTGTATAATGGTCACCATGTTGAAAAATGTTCATACATTTTTTAAATGGTGATGCATTGTAAACTTGTAGCTACTTGTAGCTATTTGCTGTTTTTTACATTTTTTTGGAAAATGATATATTTAAGCTGTATTGCCATATCTTCACTTTGCAATTTGTGATCACAAAGGCAAATGGAAATACGAATTGTAAATGTTCCAATGTCCGATGCAAAAAATAACCACAATTAGATCGTTAATCGCAATTATTTGCGTGACAAACTAATCGTCAACCTAAACCGATCGTGACAGCCCTAGGGAGGGGGGGGGGACTGGGGGTACGCTGACCACTACAAGAGCTTGCTGCACACTTGGCAGCGAGAGACCCTGGCGTGCTGCTGGCCCTCCTTCAGCGTCTCCTGCTGCGGCGGGTAGTGGCCAAACTCCCGGTTGGCCTCCACCGTGGTCAGCCAGAAGCTGAACTTGTTGGCGAAGTAGTGGCAGGTGCCCTTGGCGCCGTTGCACTCGATGAAGGGCGTGGCGCGGAAGTCCTCCAGGCAGGAGCCGGGAGACACCAGAGACTGGCCGCCGCCCTCTGCACCGGCCGCTGTGTGCTGGGGGAGGAGAAGAGTGGCAACAGATTTATTTAGCTTGAGTCCTAGTCTTTTGAATAGAACTTATGACTAACTTAACAGCACAAATAGCAGTTCTACTAGGTCACAATATGTATAATAATATGCTTGTATGGTTGGTCTAGTCTAGCCTAAATGTATTCACCTTATGCTATGAATTTGGAGGTCCTTCACATGGAAAGAAGAGTGAGAAGCACTAAAGGTCTCAACAGGCCTGAAAATTAAGGCCCGGCCCTAAACTGGACCTAACTGACCCGAGGCCTGGCACAGCCTGACTAAATGGAATAGATTTTAGGCCCTAAAGTGAAATGCCAATCAGCACCATTTTCATAATAGATACAGAAAAGAACAATTACATAAATAAATAAATAAATAAATAAATAAATAAATAAATAAATAAATAAATAAATAAATAAATAAATAAATAAATAAATAAATAAATAAATAAATAAATAAATAAATACAGAAAAGAACTATTATTTTTATTATAATAAAATATTTAAATATATATTACTGTATTTTTTCATGGAGCCCAAGGCCCAACCCGACCCTACTGGTTAGCATAGATTCTAGCCCAACCCGGCCCTAGAATGTCGGGTTCTATTTTTTATTCGGGCAGAGTTGGAGAACTCTAATAAGCATTGCTGTAGTGCGACGTACCATGAGGAAGGAGTATCCTATCCACAGACTCCTCCAGCCTGGGGGGCAGGTGGGGATGGTCATGTCCTGGCTGTGGACGGCCACTGCCTGCGACGGAGCCTCGCACACTGAACACCTGAGCACAGGTCACAACCAAAGTGGTCAGTTAACATGTCGGCAGTGTTGTAGTGGTACTTTTAGAAGTGGAGGGACGCCTCTTAAAGGGGAATTTCACCGATTTTCAATTTTTTTTCTGAGAGCGTACAAATGTGAACCAAATGGGTCCATTTGCTTCCATTTGTACACTCTCAGAAAAAAAGGAAACTCATTAACATGGTGAAACACATCTTGATGATGCTATTACACCATGCTAATGATTTTTTTCCAGACCTCCATTTTTAAGAAACACAGAATGGTGGGAACTTTTTTTATTATCATGTCCTGCACACAACATTTCTAAGGTATATTAATAACGTAGTTATTAATCCCCTTTAAGACACGACACGTGCATGCACAATTGCATTTGCATGCACCTGCACAGCACACACAGACACGCTATTAAAACAAGTATAGCATATTGAGAAAGATTGTTTACAATGCCTAATTGTATCCATAGAAGTAAATGACATAAGACAAAAAACATAGGCCTACTTTTACCCCAAAAATATTCTAGATGTGAGAAGTGAGGGGACGCCGTCCCCCCGCGTCCCCCCTCCACTACACTACACCCCTGCATGTCGGCCAATATGAGTGAACAAGTACAGAGAAGAAAAACTAAAAAAAAATCATAAGCACCCAGGGGAAAGCAACGCACCTGCTGATGTACTGTGATATCTGTTGCTCGCCCACAGGCATCATGGGAATGGGAGCGGTGGTGGAGAGCCAGTAGGACTTGTCGTTGCGGCTGGCGTAGTAGCAGATCTCGTTGGGCGAACAGTACAGGAAAGGAATGGTATTGAACCGAGGGAGGCATGAGCCGGCTAGACCTGGGCAGGGAGGGAGAAAGAGAGAACCAAAGAGTTCAAAAGGAATGTTAAAGAGGGGGTGCTGTGATTTTTGTATTTTTTCCAATTTTGCACATGTTTAGGAGGTGACAGTATGTAAATAGACCCCTCTGTGTGTTTTTTATGTGCAATGATGTCTTCCCTTTGTATTTAGGGTTTCTTCCTGGGGGCTGAACCTTTCCAGTTAAACATGCCAATGAAAAAACTTCAATATAGTGACATCATGCGCTCAGCCCTTCCCCTAACTCCTCCCCCTTTATCATGCAACTAAAGCTGTGGGTGTGGCTTCAGTTCAGGTGGATCTCCACCCATCACCACCCACCAGGCAAACCAGGCATACTTAATGAACTGGTAGGGTGGAATCATAAAAATGACTGTTTAACAAACACTGTACACTTTTTGGGGAAAAAAATCTTACTTTTCATATAACAATAATACCTGATGATCGTGTTTTAGGGTAGAAAAAATTCATGACACTCCATCTTTAAGTCACAACGAAAGCGGGGCAAGAGCTACAATCACGTCAACACCATAAATCAGGGGTTTTCAACCTTTTTCATCCCAGGGCCCACCATTTATTCAGCATTTGAGCCACGGACCGCCAATTGAGCATATTTTTAGACCCACATACAGACCCCAAAACTAAAGATTTCTTTTGCTTCTGTCCATGACCATTAATCTTCCACTTGTGTAGATTTGGACTAATTCGCATGATGAATATTTTAACTCTTGAGAGCGTAAAAATGAAACCAAATGGACCCGCCAGGGTCCATTTGGTTTCATTTTTACGTTCTCAAGAGTTACATTGGGTTAAGACAGGGGTCGGCAACCCAAGATGTTGAAAGAGCCATTTTCCTCCCAAAATTAAATTCAAAATCTGTCTGGAGCCACATTTTATTATTATTTTTTTCCTGGGAGTGTGCAAATGTGAACCAAATGGACCCTAGCGGGTCCATTTGGTTCCATTTGCACACTCTCAGAAAAAAAGGTCCTTTCTTCAGAAATGGAGTTTCTAAAAAAATAAAAATAAAGGCGTTTTACAGAACTCCATTTCTAGTCCACACAACATCTCTAAGGTATATTAATGACATAGTAAACTGTTGAAAATGGGTGGTTCAGATTGAAAGCTCCACCTCTGATAACTGCTGGGCTTTTTTTGACATGGCTACAAGTGCTACTTTAACTGGCAACTGTCAGACAGCGACAGCAACTTAGCTGGGGACCACCAGCGACAGCAACTTAGCTGGGGACCACCTGGAACCACTGGTGGTCCCTGGACCACCGGTTGAAAACCCCTGCCATAAATAGTTGAATGTTGCGCATTCACATACCGAGGTCCTGGTTGTGAGCTTTCTCCTGTCCCTCCACGTAGAGCAGACTGTATCCGTCCCAGAGTTTAGCCATGCCCTGAGGACACATGGGCACCTGGTCGTTCTGGCTGTGCTTCACCAGCGTGTAGCCGATGCTGGCGCTGCGGCCAACGCCGCCCGCGGGACCAGGCAGGCCAGGCTTACCGGGGAAACCTGGACGGGGGATTAAACTATTAGATCAGTGGTCTTCAAACCACAAGATGGAAGCAAGTCAATCCCACAAAGGTCCATTGTGTTCTATTGGTGTATTCTCAGTTACAGTTAGTTGTGTGTTTGTTTTTTTGAGAGATGGAGAGAGTTAAAAAGACAGACCTGCTTCTCCAGTGGGTCCCGGGAATCCAGGGGGTCCAGCGTCTCCAACAGGTCCAGGCAAACCAGCGGAACCCATCCTACCAAGCTGACCCGCAGCACCGGGGCGTCCCTTAGCACCTGGGGCGAGGGAAATGATCACATGATGGTATGAATGAAAGAGTAACAGATCCATTGCCACACAGATTTAGAACTTTCGGAACAGTCTTACAGTGTTGATTTTGACTAAAACTATCACAGGAATTGTTTGTTGACTACCTTTTTTCACTGGCGAAAACTTTATACTGTGATAAGTTAATTAATAAATAGAACTAGTCTAAAATGACTGGGAGTGTCTAGTTCAGTAACGTCGGTTCCTGCCTGATTCGCTGTGTAAAAAGTAAATGATTCTACCATCAGGTTCAGTCAAACAGAAACAATGACGGCTGTGTGGTGTGCGTTTAGTGAATGATAATGGGACGTTGCAGGGCAACAGTAATAGATGCAGATAGGTGCTTTGATACAAGGTCAAAATGGTGTTTATTTCATCAACACGAACCACAGAGCAATCAGAAGCCTGGGCTCCATTTCAACCTTCATATCTCCCACATAGAGTACTATAAGGGAGAGTATCGACACTCCTGTTGACTCCCAATGCTACGGCTGAGGAGAGACGCCTGTGTATGTGCTGAAAAGCACACATGATGATGGCTATTGGCTGACATGTGCATGTTTGGAATTAACATTAACATAGTGATTTCCAAACAAACCACTCTCACCCATCCACTTTCATTGACAGCAGAGCTCCAGTGCGTGAGACGCGAGATCAAAGCGTGACGCTACTCTCCCTGTTTATAGTATTCTAGTCGGATAGGAGACTTTCCAGACTGAGTAACGCAGTGACAAATCCATGGAATGTGCCACAAATCAGGCTGCAACCCAGGCTTACTATAGCAGTATACCTAAACGGGTGTTGAGCTTGGAAAATAACCGATCTGCAAGCTCACAACAAATTTGCACATCTGCTATTGTCAGTATGCACTCACCCACTCGGCCAGGTGTCCCAGGACCACCCGGTTCCCCAGCATCTCCGGGCAGACCGTCTCCCCCGTGGCCTCCGTGATCTCCAAAGTGGCGTGTGATCTCCAGGGGAGGCATGGTGATGCCAGGTACTCCCTTACGTCCAGGCGCTCCTGCAACAAGAACGCAATGGACAGGTTGGAGAAGGATTTACATCTGGACATTTACCACCATGCAGGGTAACAGGAAGGCTCGGTTTTGTAATAATATAGCATAAAAATCGGGCAAGAGCCCAGCGTTAATGTTTATAAATCCCTTTATTTTAGATCATTTAGTACTGCATTAACACTAACAGCCCAGCTTTAATGGTTATAAATTCCTTCATTTTAGATTGTTTTGTAGTAGGCCAACTACTAGTAGTAAACATCCTAAACATTACACACATCCTAAACATTAGAGACTTTAGTTGTCACTGTGCAATACTTTAAAACAGATGTTACACACGTACAATAAATAGCTCTATTTTATTTCAAACTCAAGTTTGTCCCATTTTCAGGCTGCAACAGCAGCCCTCCCAAGCGCGCTCAGTTTTCCGACCCCTCAATGTCGCAACATTTCGGTTGGTCCGAGTATTATTTGGGCAGAGCCTTCATGTATTCCTTCCCATACAGTATATACGTTATGGATGTACAAATATAAGTCCATACGTCTATAGGCCTATCTACAGTAGCTGCAATATGCAGTATCTGTTTATTTATAGATTAATATGTGAACAGTACGTTGTATTTTCCACTTTACCTCGATGTCCCTTGGGTCCTTTGCCTCCATAGTAACCGTTGTCACCAGGAAGGCCTTTGGCACCAGGCCCTCCAGGATAGCCATCCAAACCTTTCTCTCCTATAAGAGATTAGTGCACAGAAATGTACTTTAGTTTGATTAAATAACACACAAAACAACAAAACATTGACCCTGGCGGCAGTGTGCAGCAGTGGCTCAGGGGTACAGACACCGGATGGCAACCGCCAAGGTTGCCGGTTCGAATTCACACTTCCTCACCTCTGAGTCCCGGGGCGCCAAAGAGTGCTGGACTTCCAGGGCGCCCAGCGTCTCCTTTGTTCCCAGGGGTTCCAGGGAAGCCGGGAAGCCCAGATTCACCTCTGTCTCCCTGGATGGAGCCAGGTCCAGGAGGCCCCACCTGGCCAGGAGGACCACGGACACCTGGGGGAGGGGAGATGAGGGAATTAACACATTGTCTGCTACTGATCTATGGTAAACAGCCATCTGCTGTCCAAGTTTGCCATATACAGTACTCTTTGTATAGCTTTATATGGATCAGAAGTGGCAAAGCTAAAAAGATCTTCTATGGCTCTTTACTTGAAAACTACACAGCTGTCTGTTGTGCTGATCAGACATCTGAGGTTCAGATCATGACTTGATGCTAACATTTTAGATCAGTCTATGATTCTTGACAAACATATAAATGTTATATCCCGCTCTTGTTTTTATCACCTTCGCAACATCGCCAAATTAAGATCTGTTGTCTCATATCCGGAATTAGAAACTATTATTCATGCATTTGTGTCATCGCGTCTCGACTACTGTAATTCACTTTTTACCTACCTATCTAAAGCCTCATTAGATCGCCTGCAACTGGTGCAGAACACCGCTGCTCGGTTGTTAACTGGATCCAGGAGATCATGTCACATTACACCCGTTCTAGCCTCCCTACACTGGCTCCCAGTCAATTTCAGAATCCATTTCAAAATTCTGGTAATTACACACAGGGCCCTTCATGGCCAGGCACCCGCTTACATTTCAGAACTGATTCAACCATACGTGCCCAGAAGGTCACTCCGATCTGCCTCCCAGGTTTTGTTGACAGTTCCACCTACTAAACTAATAACCAAAGGCGACCGAGCCTTTTCTGGTTTTGCCCCTAGGCTATGGAACAAGCTCCCCCTCCAATTAAGAACTATAGACTCTGTGGACATTTTTAAACGAATGCTGACAACTCATCTTTTTAAACAGGCCTTTCATAATTGCATTGGGTAATTGTTGTAATGCTATTTGTTTTGTTTCTTTTTAAGTCTTTTTAACTTTGGTTTCTTTTTAACTCTCTGTTTTTTATTATTATTACCTTATTACTTGACTTGTTTATTGATTATTGTTTTACCTTTCTGTTGTTAAAGCACTTTGTGACTGACTGTCTGTGAAAGGTGCTCTATAAATAAACTTTACTTACTTACTTACTTACTTACTAACATTAGATACATTCTGTATAGTTGCACCACTCACTTCACACAGGTGTGTTTTTTGTCTTTACCATTAAAAAAAACATTTCAATATCCAATTTCACAATGTGTCGAGATAGAAGAAGTTTTTTCAAATATTAAAATATATCTACTAAAGATAGGGCCATAAATGCTTACTTAACGTTGTGGCAGATATAATAATGGTTGGATGTCTTGTATAAACGCCTGAAATAATGTCCTCAGATTTGCACGGCTGATATTTACCCCATTCTCCGTCCAATCCGGGCAGACCAGGATCTCCCAGTGGTCCCGGGACTTCAGAACCCATGGTCACACCGCGAGGTCCAGGTAGACCAGGGAAACCTTGACCTCCAGGAGCCCCTGATGACCACGCACACACACACACACACACACACACACACACACACACACACACACACACACACACACACACACACACACACACACACACACACACACACACACACACACACACACAAAGAGAGAGATAGAGAAATTAGAGAAAAAAGATAGAGAAAAAAAATAGAGAAATTAGATGTTTACTATATCTGTTGTCTAGATGATTTCATCCATACCTTGGTTTCCTCGCTCTCCCTTGGCACCGTTGAAGCCTGGTCCTCCTGCGTACGACACTCCCCTCTCTCCCTTGAACCCTGGGTTTCCTGGCGTCCCCATGCTACCTCCCGCACTCCCACCTGGAAGTGGAAACCCAACCGATCAGTGGTTTTCAACCCTTTTCAAGGTCCATTTATTATTAACTATTAACTAATTTGAGACATGGACCACCATTTGATGGTGGCCTCTCAGATGGAGGAATATTTGGTCGGCAATTCCATGCTATGTTGATGTTGGTACCATAGGAGGGATACGAGACAAAACAAAATAACAATCTAAAATGGGTTGTCCAAGTAAATGATTCTGATAGACTGAATGTGCAGCCCCGTAAAGATATCAAAATCAGGCGCGGATGTAGCCTTTCCTAATTGGGGGGGGCAGGAGAAAATGGTAAGGGGGCGGCTTCATCGTCGCTTCGCGCCACGGGTCACCATCAGGTGACTTTCTAACGTGCACATGTACAGTATGTGCCATAAATTAAGGGCAGTACCTGGCGTTCCGGGGAGACCTTTGGGTCCACCCAAACCGTTGAGTCCATCCAAACCAGGGGGACCAGGCAGACCTGGAGAATAAAACAGAATGAATGAATGACAGTTAATGAATCAATTAATTAATTAATTAACTCCTCCACTCTCAAAAAAAATGTCTATGTTATTTGCCGAAGTACAATTGAATTGCAACTGCAAATTATATCCTAGGTGACTCTAGGCACACTGGCGTGCACAGAGAGTTTCAAGGGCAGGTGCTCAAATGCAACCAGGAGGGCACTCTAGCCGCCCGGCTTTGCCGGGCGGCGGAAAATTGAGTTTTGGGGGGTTAAAAACGCATAGAAAACAGCATTTCAGCATCTTTTTGCTCTTTTAAAAAGGGCATGTTGGTCCAGAGAGGGCCACTAGGGGGTGCTCAAACCCCCCTTGACGTCTATGTGTGCACGTCTATGTCTAGGCAAGCCGTGCGTGCGTGGAGACATTTGGACCATTTCCCTCACCTTTACTTCCAGGTCCTCCAGGGAGTCCAGGCCCACCAGGCCCACCAGCCTGACCTGGGGCTCCTGGGTAACCAGGCAGGCCCTTGGCACCGGGGAAGCCAGGGGAGCCTGAAGATGTGAAGAGAGAGAGAGGGAGATGTTCACAACAACACATTATAAAAGGCAGAAAAGCATTTCATTTTGGCATTTTTGCTTTTTTTGGCTATTCATGGGTGAATCTGTAGTTCTTTAGCGGCCATGTTGAGGACCAACATAGGTGATATAAGCTATGTTGTTTCTCAATATGGCCGCTAAAGGACTACAAATGAGAGCCATGAATAGAAGTCACACCTGTGTGAAATGAGGGGTGCTCTTATTATCATACATCATCCAACCTATTCGCCACACATCCCAACCAATCATTTTTCTCCCCTCACTTCACTATGTACTATCGTACTATGCTAAGGAGTAGGTCACCCAAACAAATGGCTTATTTTCTATCAATTACACAACCCGATTTTGTAGTTTGTTTGGTACATTCCTGCGTGTCTCTCTCTCTCTCTCTCTCTCTCTCCTCTCTTACCCATCAGTCCAGGTCTTCCTGCATCACCGGGAGCTCCCTTGGCTCCTGGGTAACCAGAAGGTCCAGGATAGCCGCCATCACCGGGAGCACCGTCCAAGCCACGGCCACCTGATGGGGGAGACAACCAATCAGGGCTCATATCAGGCTACACAGTTCATTCACAATTGATCACATTGGATCATTAGTCATTTCATCTGTTGCCATGTTGATTCCAGTGGCTTAAACTATGTCCATTGACTACCTTTTTTTCCAAACGATTTGTGATATTCTGGGACATTCATTTTGAAAAGAATTTGGCCCCCACCCACATTCTATTCCCCATGCATTTGAATGGCATTAACTCAGATTCTACCCCTCCATGTCAGTTTTTTTGCAAACCAGTCATGAGAGACAGCTGTACATCCGGGACTCGTGACCCGGATATTTTTGTACAGAGGGTTAGAGGGCAGAATGGTCAAGACACCAGAAAGATGATGACGCTATCATACATCCGGTTTCTGAGATCTGCCGTTTCAAATTAAGAGTTTGAAAAATGAAATATATAGGTAATCCCCACATTCACAAAAATGGTTCATTGTTGGTAAGTGGTCATATGCACCGGCAAGCAAGATAATTAACTCTAAGTCTAAGCTGTGCAGTGATCAAAAAGAAATATAAGCATGTCATCCTCAAAGATACTTCTCTGGTTTCAGCAAGGTGTAAAGAAAGGACTTTTGTTTTGAAGTATTGCTGCAAACTTTACCTGAACGGCCGGGGTCACCTGCTGCTCCTTTAGCTCCCGGACCTCCGGGATACGCAAATGAATCTCCTCTAAGACCTGGTAGAAGGAAATGCATGGAAGGGTGGATGAAATGAATGAAACCTAATAGATGTTGTTCTGTGTACTATATGTGGGTTTCCACTCACCTTTGCCACCAGGCACACCGTTTGTTCCAGGGGTGCCAGGGAGACCATCAGCTCCATCATCACCCTGCCGGAAGCATGTAGAAATTAAGCGTGTTTAGTGTGAAAGCGACCCTCTGTGTGTGAGCTGGTACATCTGCTGATAAACTGGGCATTGGTCACATCAAGGCCTGGCAAAAATACATCTTAAGGGCTTTACAGATGGGGAGTCTGAAATGCACCCATTATCGTGGCGATTCCACCGTGACACTCAGTGGCGACAGATGAGAATCGCGTAGCGAGAAAAAACAGCTCACAGGATTGAGGTCTAAAGTACATCGCAGGCACATGAAACGAGCACACAAGCAACAAACAAGACTGGACGCAATGCGATAACACGTGGCGTCATAAAAAAAACGGCAGTACCGTTGAAAATGAGCTAGGAGGCGCAATTTGTTACTCCCCGTGTGTAAAGCCCTTTAGTCGACTAAAACAACTAAGAGATTTAGTTCACTTAATAATCACTAATTTAGTCAACTAAAACTAACTAACTTAAACCGACACATTTCAGACGACCGAAGTTTAGCCATCTAACGATTTAGCATGAATGCATTGAAGTCGTTTTGAACTGGTGAGACTGCAAATCAATTTAAACCAAGCTGAACATTTCGATAATCAAATAATCACATTTGTGGTCAAAATCAACAGCGGGGTCTTACTCTAGGTCCAGACAGACCAGGGAAGCCCATGATGCCTGGCTCTCCTTTAGGTCCTGGGTAGCCTGGTGCACCGGGGGTCCCTGGGAAGCCGGGCTGGCCAGGCTGTCCTTTACTCTGCTCAGCAAAACCAGGAAGTCCGGGCAGACCCTGACGTCCGGGAGTGCCTGGGAACCCTTTGTCACCTGGGAAGTGACCACACGCACAAGGCAACGGAGGGTTTTAGTTCAACTAGCAAATAACCTGCCATTTCCACCCACCGTCTCCATCCACGCTATTGGGCCCACAGATCCCAAGGACCAGGGGCGGATTGGCACATATTTTCCCACCGGGACAATTTTGTCTTTGCCAGGCCACCCTGGAGGGGGGCAGCTGGTTAACCAGATGTAACTCTTTGAGAGCGTAAAAATGAAACCAAATGGACCATTGTGGGTCCATTTGCTCTCATTTTTACACCCTCAAGAGTTAAAATATTCATCATGTGAATTAGTGTCATGTAGAAGATTAATGGTCATTTTGATCTGTATGTTCCAGGTGAGCATCTAGCACATTCTAGTGCATTTTGGAAGTGCCACTAGTGCATTTTGGATCTTGTCCAGGCCACTAGGTGGCGCAGGCCACCAGGAAAACTCCCTGTACTCCAGATGGCCAATCCGCCCCTGCCAAGGACCACTCCACCAAAAACACTGGAAGTTCTCAGTTCAAATCACTGTGGCAGTAAGGCAAAGAAAACTGGAAGCTATTGGAAGTTATTGGGAGAACACAGTAACATCCCCAGATTATATTCTAATTATATTCTATTAATTCATGATTTACGTCCTGTGATACTATGTGGATTTGAGTTAATCCATTTTTATGGTGTGTGAGGTATGATATCAGCATATTAATATTATATAAAGGCTGGAGAAATGTATTACAAGAGGCAAACACATCTAGTCAGGAGATATTAAGAAAAGAAAAAACAGTAGTAAATATCAGTCAGTAATATCATCAACAATGTGTTGGTACATATTTAATCTTCTCTGACTAAATCCTGAAGCAGTAGTTCATGGAGACACAGAGGGCAGAAGGTTTATTTTATTATTCCCCTTATTCTCAGTCAGTAATTAATTTTGTTTCTTTAAATCAGCAGTCCCTCTCTCACCATGTCATCTCCCCTCACTCTCATTGGCTGTCAGCTAAGTCACTCGTGCCAACATTCAATTAGGTGTTCTTTATAAGCAGTCAAATTACCTCCACCTCCCTGTGGCTATATTCAGTATCTGTGTGGTACATGTATTTTGAATTAATTGTAACTATGTTGTAATGTCTTATGTTAAGCTCTGCTCAGGGGGGTTGTTGATATCAGAGCTGTGTCTCAGTGCACAGAAATCTGACATCAAATGAGATATCAGCCCTATATCTTGGGATGAGATGGACCATGGCCATGTTATGTCTTATGTTAGGATCTGCTCAGGGGGTTGTTGATATCAGAGCTGTGTCTCGGTGCACAGAAATATGAGCCAAAGTGTGTCAATGAATTTGTAATTAGTTGCATCATTTTATAGTTTATTTATTGTTCAAGTGCTGGAAACAGAAGTGTGCTGTAGTCTGTAGATAGATTTTATTTCATCTTTCAGCTTACCCCTTGGTCCAGGGAAGCCGGGCAGTCCGCTGCCTCCAGGGATACCGGCGTCTCCTTTCTGCACGAAGTGAGACGGAGGAGGCTGAGAGGGCAGGCCTGGGAGACCTGGGTAACCTCGATCACCTGGAGGACAGGTCCACACGTACGTGAATAACACACGCATTCACGCATACACCGACAGTCAACAGTACTGAGTAACAATAATGCTGGGAAAAGAATTCAATTTTTTTGCAGTAAAGTAAAAAGCATCAATACGGCAACATAGAAATATGCTGTTAAATGTAATAAAGGTACTGGTACACCAAGTCAAAATTACGTAACGTACCAAAAGTAGAACGTATTCATTAGGCAGAATGTCCCATTTCACACGATTCACACGTATGTATTTAAATATCCTTAGAAAATAGCAGATCTAACTCAGATCGGCTATTTTCAGAAAGCAGTATTATGTATAATATTTTCCTATGAGATGTTTTCCTCAGTCAAATTTTTCACATGAAAAACAAAAACAAAATAGAAAATGAGTCGTTATACAGACTCTTATTTTCTAACCTTTAGCTCCGGTAAATCCTGGACTTCCAGGCCCTCCGTCGAATCCGCCACCTCCTGGTAGACCCTTGCCGCCCGGAATACCGGGACTGCCGGGGTTGCCGGGCAGCCCAGGGAAGCCCACCACGCCTGGGAAACCTCGCTCTCCTAAAGGGTGGGGAATGAAGCCGTTATGATGTGTGTTTGTGTGGGGAGGGGGATTGTAAAGGTTATCTTGTATAAGCTACTACTGACGTAAGTGACGTTTGAAAACAATTCAGGGTTCGAGTTGACAGTTCGTGATGTTGAGTTTAGTCTCTTGCACCCAAAGCCGAGAACACATTTTTGTTCACAATTGGGAAAGAGAAGAGACAATTATTCTCTATACTCTAATTGTGCGGACTATTGAAAATTACGTAATTCAGATGTTTAAATATAATAAATTAATTACAGATCCCCCCCCCCCCTATCTTCGATATTTTAGGGGACTGTCATGTGATCTACCTGCATGGCCTGTGTGATCTACTGGTAGATCACAATCTACCTTTTGGGCAACCCTGGTCTAACCAAAAAAAAATGAGAGCCCTTGAAATTAAAAAGGTTTGATGAACCATTCCTTATAGAAACATGATTCTCTGAGAACTGGTAGGATTTCCGCATAGACATTTCATATAATCGTCCTTGTCATGGAGTCGGAGCACGGTCGGTCCTCCTCACCTTTCAGTCCTGGTGCTCCCGGTATGCCTTCTCTGGATGGGCGTCCTGGAGGACCCTGTGGCCCCTGTGATCCTGGACTACCATTGGGACCAGGCAGACCCGGGGTTCCCTTCATACCGGCAGGCCCAGAGAAACCTGGGTCACCTCTCTCTCCCTTCCTACCCGGGAAGCCTGGATGGATGGATGGATGGATGGATGGATGGAGAGACAAACAGAAGCAGTTAGAACCTTTAGTTTTGAGTTTTATATACTGTAACAAAATAAATAAAAATAATCATATGAGGTGTGCTTTTTGTTTGGATGACATAACAATGATTAAAAACAGGTACAGTATACATACAAATACAATATATTCTAAAAAGGTCTAAATTCTAAATTTAATATTGACAAAAAATGGAGAACGACTAGAAATAGAAAAAAAATGAAGTACTACCATCAATACATAAATGCATACATGTAACACAAATATATCTCCATTGTTATTGTTTTTTCAACAACTTACCTTTCACACAAATATTATACATACAACTTATGAAGTGTGTCTAAACAATGAGATGAATACACCAAAACTGTCAAAAGACCTAATATAAGTTTGTCTACTTAACACACAAACACAGTTTTTGGCAATTGAACAACAACAATGTAAATGCTCTGGGATGATTACATTGTTACCAGTTAGGCTGCAATTGCACACAGATTAGGAAGAAGCTTATTTCAGTCAAATTGCTAAAATATCCAAAAGATAATTGGAAGTGAATATAAGGGCAATTCTAGATCAAGAAAATATATTAAAGGTTTTGTAACATTCATTTATTTTATTTTTTTTTTTTTTTAGGTTTTCTGATCTCAATTACAGAAAACCTTAACTTTGAACATTCAGTGTTTTTTTTCTGTAGGGTTTTGGAATGCTTTTGAGCTGCAATGAAAACAGGCAAAACAGTGGAAACAGTGACATCTGCTGGCAAATCCCATTGATGTATATAGGATTTGCAGAATGTGACATCACATTCTGCAGGAAAATCAGAGCCAGAAAACCCCCAGACCACAGAAAATATACTGAATGTAAAAAGTTCAGTTTTTTGTGTTCAATTGAGACTCAGAAAGCCTAAAAGATGTCAATGAATTTTAAAAAAATATATATATACAAGTGAATTGCCTATCATTGTTAAAAAAGTAAAAAGTTAGAAAAAAAAATCAAGTGCAATTCCAGAATGAATTAGCTTGGTTTAATTGCACATACCTACAAAGCCTAAAGCCACTGCTTTCCCCAAAACTGTTTTTTCTACACAATTGACTGTCAAGCTTGGAAGTGGAACAACACATATTTTCTACAACAAACACTTCATTGGGAAATTCAAATTCGCATTGAACCAAACTAGCCATGACTAGCCGATGGCATTGTTAAGTTGAGTTCATGTCAGGAGCGTTGAAGTTCACACAAGCTTATTGGAGTTACTGCATTATACGCACACACACACACGCATACACACACTTACACTACATATGTGTAGCATATGTTAGCTCACGCTGGGCAAGACCTATGCTGTAGAGTTTATCAGCGGAAGTACGGCAAAATTCAAGGGAAATACATCTGACGGATGTTTCCGACAGACACTCCCACTGATAAGACTCTCTGCCTTAGGTTGTGACCAGGCTTTTCTCTTCGCAGATGAGTAAGCCTGAGATCGAGGCTAATGTTAGCTTCAGTGGTGGAAGAGGTACTTGTTTTGTTTTAGTAAAAGTAGAAATACAAGTAAAGTTCTGCATGGTACTCGAGTAAACGTTAAGATTGAAGTTAAGTTATTGGCATCGGGTATACTTACAGAACCAAAGCCGCTGAGATGTAGTTGAGTTATCGAAAAATAAAAAATAAAAATAACTTCTAAATTACTTATTATTATTAATAGCACATGAGTATTTGTTCTTACTTCCCAGTCAACACAGTCAGTAATCCAAGACTAGCCAAATCTGACCCAGAATATCACCTGATTTCAACCAACACAAATCCATTTTTAGTGGCCAGGATTTGTGTTGAAATCAGGTGATTCTGGGACAGATTTGACTAGTCATGGATTGCCTTCATCTGATCACAATCAAGACGTCACTAATTCGTCACGGTCCTGACTGTGTTTACTGGGTTACGATCCACCACTGGTTAACGTCGCGTTTTATGCTCCAACACACAAACAGCTACAGGTTAGTGCCAGCTAGCTGCAATATCAAACCAAATAGTGACCAAAAAACGTCACGCATATTTGGGAGTATGTTCTTTTGCTTAATTTCTGACTCTCTCAAGTTGGATTGAGAGGTGCTGAAATACAGGGCAAAATGTTCATCCAAACAAGTCATTTAATTTTGCTTTAGGTCTGAAAATCTTGCCATAGAAAAGCAGAAGAACTGCCAACGCAGCCTCCAAAGCAGCGAGCTTCACTGATTTCAAATTCAAGCAGCCTCAACCACGATCGAGTCACTTGAATTTAAGTACGGCAAGTGAAGTGATAAAAATGAAGGCAAGTCAGTCTGCTTGTTTCATTGTCACTCGGTTTCATCAACACAAGCCAACACAGAAGCACATACCGACTGAACTCAACCAGGCAGGGCGGACAAAGATTAACTGACTTGTTAAGATGGACATGGTGTTTTTGTTTTGCAGTGTGCGGGGCACACTGCAAGATGAGAGCGCAGTCAGGTGCTTTGGAGCTGAAGGGTTGAGGGCGACAGTTAGGGGCGGTTTGGTATGTTTGCTTGGAGAGGATGGAGGAGGGAGGGAGGGATGGAAGCAGGTTTATGGAGCGGGGCGGGGCGGAGGGGCTGGGAGAGAAAGAATACCTCACCTTGGCAGCCTACCGAGTGACCGATACGAACACCAACAAGAGAAGAATGATGGAGGGATGAGATGGTAGAGGTGGAGGATAGTGATGAGGTTTAGGAAATGGAGAGAGATGAGAGAGGAGAGATGGAACAGGGAGGGAGACGAGATGATGAACTTTGTAAAGAAATACGTAAACCATTGTGTTTCAAATATGGAGGATGGGGGAAATAGAGAATCAAGTGAGAAATGTAGCAACAAACAAGATGAATGAAGGGGTGGTGGGTGGGTATAGGGGGTTGGGATGATCTAGAATAGTTCTTGGTGGATAGTAGGGGTTTAAATTTTAACATTGATACGATACATATCACGGTACATGGTTGCCGATACGATACATGGTCGATATCGGTTCATTAAGGCAATTTGATATAATACGATTCCATGATTTGAAATCGACACAGTACCTATTTAGCAAATCCATTAAATATGTGTGATAGTGCAGGCTTTAAGAGAAAAATGTATTAGAATGGATAGAATTGAGTACCAATAGTGGTCTGACATATAGATGGAAAGTATATTTGAGCACATGATTGCTATGAAAGCGTGAATATTTTAACTCTAGAAGCACAGATTCAAATATAAGTGATATAAAAACAAAGCTACAATACCAGAATGCTCCACAGTCGTTGTGGGGATCCATTAAAAGAAAACATTTGAGCACAACTGCATTGGTGGAATAACGTGCCACGTCATAGTAAATCAGTGTCTGAAGAAAACCTTGAAAAGCCTGAAAACAATGATTTAATCTAGCTATATGCAATCTGAGCCAGACATAGGGCTCCATGTAGACCTATTGGCATCTTGGACTCTCTACAATGCACCATATAATACCTATTTATCATAAGTTGCACTGCCGCACAACATGTATTTTCTGGTCCAAAAGCTGAAAACAAACTAAACCGCCATTCAACAGTGAGTAGTTATTTACGTAGTACACCACAATCATAGAATATTCCATTCATAGTCATTCCGTAGTGGTTACATATACAATAACGCTATCATGTTCCACAGTGTTATGTAACTTAATTTCATCAATTGTTTATTTATATTTATGATCAAGAACCATTTGTAGGTCACAGTTTTCAGTAAGAAAAAATCTTATGTAATTCCATAAATTAGAGGAAAAGAAGTAGTGAAAACAGCTGGTCTACATGCTCACAGCGTGGAACGAAGCAATGGCTTGTGAACTAGTTTGCGTCCCTGGAGTACATTTGATCTCTGTTTTGGGTTCACAGGCTAAAAAGGTTGTAGTAGCCACAGCTCAGTCATACATACTGTACATACAGTACATATCTAACACTAGTTGTTATTTTTCCATGACTCACCTGGCGCTCCACTCAGACCCCTGTTACCAGGAAGACCACGGGCTCCTGGCAGTCCGAAGGGGCGCTCCGCAGGTGGCCCCGGCAACCCGGGAGAACCAGGTATACCGTCCAGACCTCGCTCTCCCTTCAGCCCGTTGAAACCCGAACGCCCCTCCAGACCTGCCGAGAGACGGGCAGAAGAGAAAAGTCAGATATACTGTAACTGCGGTATTGGTGCATTTACTTAAAGGTATAGTATTATTTTATTTTTATTTTTTTCTCCTTTTTTGGCTAATCATCCCTACTATAGAGCGAGTTCCTCCCTATCCCCAGTGAGCGCCTGGGGTCATAAAATCCTAGTTTCAGTTTAAGCTTTGGGAGAAAAGCATTTCATCCAATCAAGATGAGAGCGGCCTTCCTCCAATCAGGTTCGAGTGGGGGTGGGCCTTAAGGCTCATTCAGAGTTCAGAATTTCGGTGGCCACTGTGAGCACCGCTCAGAGCACCGCGACCACCGCTATTCCATAGTCCACTGCCAGCACCGCACCCCTCCCGCTGTGGTGTGTTGAGTGGTGTGTTTTCTTTCTTTTTTTTAACCAGCCGCTAGAAACAAGCAACCGCTGCGGTGCGGTGCGGTGGTTAGTAAAATCCAAGAGGAGGGCTGGAAAGTGCAGTGGTTGCGGTGGTATGACGTCATATTGTAGGAAACGGTGGTCGCGGTTGTCGCGGTGGGCACTGAACATCCAACTCTGAATAGGCCTTTAGTGTACAGGTATGTACTGTTAGCCTGTTGAACTTCCCCCCGACTGTAGAGTGTGTACATGTGTACATCTTGTTACTAGGGGGACCAGAGGGTTTTCCAAATCACTGAATCCTCCTTTAGTGTGGAAAAATATATTCATCCCTACTAGTTACTTCATAGATTTAGATTATTATTACAAAACGTACAGTAACGACTTCAGCTTTATCTTTTCCATTGACTCACCAGGCCCTCCGGGACCTCCTGGGGTCCCGGGTTGTCCCTTGTCTCCAGGGGCCCCTGGCAGCCCATCCTGACCGGGTCTCCCCGGGGCAGCACCGAACACATCTCCAGGCTGGCCCTTGGCTCCCGGCAGCCCTGGGGCACCATCCTTTCCCCTGGCTCCGTCGAAGCCTGCTCCTGGTAGACCTGGAGCACCAGCATCTCCTCGGGGTCCAGGGAATCCTTTAGGGGAGGAGGGATTAGTGAGCTTCAACAGTTAATCGAATTACCCAATTTAATATTATATTAACAGCATGACCCGGAAACCTGTGTATCCCGTCTTTTGTGCAGTGGTTCACACTGAAATGATTGAGAATTGACCGAGCTATAATTGTTTGAAAATGAGATTTTCGTTGTAATCTTTGAGAATAGGCTACTCATGCATGTGTCTGTCCTAAGCCCGCAGTGCTTAGGAGGGTCAGGCTTAGCAGTAGGGATAAGGGAGAAAGAAAAGAAATTACAAACAATGTACAATAAAATAAAAATCATTAATATAAAAAAAAGAAAAAAGAGGCGATTTGTCGACTCGTACCTTTTCGTGTCGCCGTGAACACGTGTTGACAATCGTGTCGATTTCCGACTTTTTTTTCACATCCCTAACAAGCACACCGGCACATCGGATATAATTTCGTTTCGTTTTTAATTTCCATTTCTACGGAAATGATTTATTTGTATGAGAAAACAGACTTGGTTACTTACTAAAAGTAAAAAAGTAAAAAAAGTCAAAACACAATGACAAGTCTTGGACTCTTCAATTGGAATGTAAATGAGCCATTAGCTGGAACAATAGAGCTCTTCTTGGCATGGAGGTGTGAACTTTCAAGGGGAGAGAAAGGGTGAGGATTCCATCGGTCTATAAGACCTCTGAGCTCAGTAGTTCTAGGTATAACTCCTACCTCAGTAGTTCTAGTGTTAACCCGTGTTACCCGTATTTATGAGTCAGTGTTTAATCTGTCAATGTTTCAATGTTATGATGAAAAAATGGTGTTATCATGGACATTGGGTTGAGGATCTCTGGATGTGATGATGGAAACGGAAGTAGAGACGATCACGTGGCCGCAAGGGCCTCTGGGAAACCGAGTTCAAAGCAGCCCCAATGCAAAGTCAACGCGGCTTGTTTTACATTGTGGCTCTGGCTCTACCTAGTGAGTATCCATGTGTTTACCTTGTGGTCCCGGAAGTCCTCCAAACCCGCCGTCTCCCCTCTCTCCCTTGGCACCGTTGAAGCCTGGTCGGCCAGGGTTTCCTGGCAACCCATCCTTACCCTTAGGACCTTTGAACAAGGATGGAAAGGTTCAATTTGCACCCGGACAAGATGGCGGAAGCAAGGGCTTCCAAGTAGTGGTACTCATTTATTTGACAATGGGACGTACGGTACAATATTATAGGCATTGTTCTTCGCAGGCCGAGCTGGTATAGAGTTTCACAATACAAAATGTACCGTGCTCAAGGTAAGGTTAGGAAGATATCAAAATGTCATTTTTGGGTCATAATTCCCATATGGAAAAGACTTTATATGCGAACTCTTGAGAGTGGCACATTTCACACAAGCCACTTTATAAAATATACTATGGATCTTATATCTGTTTTTAATGTCATATGTTACTCTTATAAATTACAAAATTATATTTTTCACTTTACAAAAAATACTATGGATCTTTACTTTATTCTCTTATATGAGGATTGCATGAAAGGTGCCACTTTCAAGAGTTGGCATATGAGGGTTTTTTTTAAGCTTAAAAGTCTGGGAACTACTCTAAGATACTTTTTAAATTGAATCAACTCAAAGCATCACAAAATTGGATGGTCAGGAGACTTCTCTTCATATCTGTACACTGGAGATCTGGACGAAATACCAGTATTACAAAAACAGACAAACAAACAAACACAAAATTCCAGCAAAATCTCTAGTAACCAATTCTGTCAGATGAGGTTTACCTGGTCGTCCAGGCAGACCGGGGTACCCGGGATCTCCAACTTCGCCTGGTACACGGCAAGGCAACACTTGTCCTGGTAGCGGTCACACACACACGTTAGCATACAGGCAACAAGTACAAGCACAACCGCAATGTAACGACCGTTAGGCTAACGATACGTCTGTCTCTATTCGGTCAAGCTACAGGTACAACTTGTACCATTTACACTCGTATGCATATGTGGTGTTAACATGGAAGTAACCACATGAACCCTTGACTCCACACTTGGCCCACACTCCAACCTTTAGACACATGGGCCAGATTCTACTAAATACCTTCTGAAACAGTAGGTGTCGCACAAAAAATAAAAATAAAAAAATTCTGCTGAGCAAGCTCTCAGTGCGGCACAATGTTTTAAGATGGGCCCCTAATGTTTTCCCCTTGAAATCAAATCACTTTGCAGGAGAACCCCAAATTAGGTGACAATTTGACAAAAGATCTGCTATCTTTTGTCGAATCGTAACCTAATTTGGGGTTCATGTGGTGTAATACATACAGTGGAACATATATTTCAATACAACACTATCTAGCTACTACATGTACTAGAAGTCTATTTTGGAAAACATACTGTATACATATACTTTACAGCTATTTAAACAGCTTTACAGTGTAAATACCATCATGTCTACATGATTTTGAATCTTGAATATCTGTATTGTTTTTGACATCAGAGTAAAATAAAGTTATCTGTCTTCAAAAAGGGGCAATACTCCACATCAGGTCAAAACATTTGAAACACAAATAATTCTGTGAATGCGTTTCACAGTGTGATTGTCCATCGCTTCTCTTCATGCTGTTACGGTTTGGTGTTTGATTATTGATTGTTTGCATTCATTAGGTTAATTTATGTTTGAATATGAGAATGTTATTTGCATCTTGTTGGTTGAATGGAAGTTAGTGGAAAAAAAAAAAGGAAAATCATTACCAGTCAGTTAGCCAGACTTCAAACATTAGAATCAGAAAATAATAGATTATGAATACTGAATGCTTATAGTAGTTGTTTTGTGTCAATTGTTATTGTTGTTTCAGTTAACCCTCTCTACGCATTCAAACCCTCATTGGTTAAAGCTCTTAGCAGAGGTGCGGCTTCAAAGGAAATAAAAATAAAAAACATGCGGCAGGATTCAGCAGCTTTGATTGGAGGAGGAGGAGAGGGATACAACTATATCTGTCCAATGATTGGATGGAGCGCCTAAAGTAAATGAGTACAAGAAACACTCGGCTGTCAATCATCAGCTGACTCCGCCCCAAATGGATTCCCAGGGAAGCAGGGAACAGGAGACATCCATTGGTTCCATCGTCAACAAACGATTGACAGCAGGACAATTCCAAAAGACTGCACTTCCCCAGAATGCCTGAGCTATAACGGATCGGTCTCAACCAACACAAGGCACTAGAATACATACAGTATTGTGAAGGTATGACATACATGTGAGTCCAACCAAGGATATGTAAAGAATGAGAGTAGAGACCTTGTAATCTACACCATAGCATAACTTCCGGCTCAATGTGTAATATAGAACACGGACAATACATCCAGATGGAATTGGGCGGACCAACATATCCTTTACATATCCTCGGCTCCAACCAGGAAACCATTTTTGGCCCTAACCCCCCTATGAGATCAGCGGATTCTACCAAAAATCAAGCGAGTATTCTCAGTAGGCTGCTTATTAAACAGAGTTTCTCGACCAGGCATGTTGGCTGCCAGACAACTGAGTTGATAAGCCCCGCGACTGTACCACGAGCGTGTCGCGATGCGGTCCATTTTCAACACACATTCGGCTACTTCATTGCGGTCGTTTTGGTCAATATACTCGGCTCCTCTAACCCTAACTCTAACCATAACCACAAGCACGTCGCCATGATGACACAGGGCTTAAACCAAGACGGCCAACTGGCCACGCGGATTTCAGGGGTTAAGTCTTATCAATGCAATCGTGTCAGTCTGCTCCCAGACAACATGCCTTGTCGATAAGAACGGCTAATAAGCAGCCTCCTGGGAATTATCGCTCGATAGCAGGTGATGAGAACGCTCCCTCCAAGGGGGTATAAACAGGATCCCGATTGTTTTGAGGACGTTTAGTAGCCTAACAACAACAACAACACTACAGCCTTGGATGTAAATCCTTGTGGCTTCAAAACTGTCCTGTGTGAGCGGACAGCTAAACGCCGTCCCAGTTGCCCAACATCTGTGATCATCATCAGTGTCGGGCAATATTACTCAGGAGAGTAATACGTTACTTATTATTACACTGGTGATCATATCTGGGTCCAACTAACGCCATTGAAAAGGACTGTGGGCAGATGCCTAATTTACCCACCCTGTCCCTCATCCTGTCCCTCATCCTCAGAGCCGTCTGTAAGCCCTTGACAGCCGGTCTCACCTGGGATAAGATACACATGCAACAGGGACGATCAGGGAGAGGTCACACAGAGAGAGGGGGAGGGGAGAGAGATAGAGAGACAGACAGAGACAGACAGAGAGAGAGAGAGAGACAGACAGAGAGAGAGAGAAAGAGACAGACAGACAACAGACAGAGAGACAGACAGAGAGAGCGAGAGACAGAAAGAGAGAGAGAGAGAGAGAGAGAGAGAGAGAGAGAGAGAGAGAGAGAGGGAGAGATATGGAGGGAGGGAGGGAAAAGGAAGTTTGGCAGCAAACAAAGCCATTCGGGGGGTCATTTGCATACGGCAATCAAGCTCTTGACTGAAAAAAATGATTAAATTATTCACAGTCAATCAGCGCAATAAGTCAATCTTCGAGGCTCATTCAGTCAAATGCAAAAAGCAAAGTTTGCCTCATCTTAAAAAGCAGGTTATACCGTTCAACAAGAGCAGAGAAAGAGCGAGAGAGATGCCAAGAAATTGTCAAAATAAAAATGGCGACAAAATGGAGAGAGACACGCTATCGGCTACATCAAATCAGTCTCTCTCTTTGTTTTCACATCTCACCTCGCACTTTCTCAGTTTCTTGTGAACGAGAATAACCCTCATATTAAGGATGTCGCTGTATGGCAGAAACCTTGTATCTCCATATATTTAAATGTTTTCTTTAGTTTTGTTTTATAAATGGATATCCTACTTTATCGTGCAACATTGTCAAAAGTATTAAAGATACTACAAAGCTCTTTTTGTGAGCTTTGTAGACCGGCTATTTATTTTGAAGACAAAAATATATATCTTTGGTTATGTGAAAGTGTTCCAAGTATGCATTTGATGCATTGCAATTTACTTGAATAAATATAATGAGTAAAATAATACTTTATGTATTACAATTTACTTAATTTAAGTTGCTAAATTGTAATTGTAAGTCCGGGTTGGATCTTATGAACCTGTTTTAGATGTATACAAGGACAAGGTTTTCACCTGACAGCGACAAAAAAGCAAAAGTTGAGCATTATTGGTCATGACAGCACATGTTCACACTGGAGGCCAGTGAGAAGGTGCTGTGCTGCGGAGGACATAGTTTATTATGTGTCCTTCATTCTCAGAGAGGAGGTCTGTTGAATGTACTATATTATGATTATAATACAGTAGGCCTGTGCACACAGAATACATTGTCATGATTATTGAAGTAAAGGTCTCAACAGGCATAAAAATTAAGGCCCAGCCCTAAGTGGGCCCTAACTAATCAGGCCCGAGGCCCGGCTGGCCAGACTAAATGGAATAGATTTTATGGCCTAAACCCGTTTGGGTAGAATTTGAGAATTCTACAAAGTAAAAGTGAAATGCAATCAGCACCATCCTCAGAATAGGTCCTGTACATACAGAAAATAACTATTATTTTCACTATAATAAAATAATTCAATATATACTATTTTTTCATGGAGCCCGAGGCCCGACCAACTCGGGCAGAGTTTGAGAACTCTAATTTGGAGGCCCTTGATCAATTACTAGGTACCACCCAAAGACACTTTGAGACCCAGTGGTGCTGTAGCCAACATGCACAATAGCAGCACCATGACTCTATTTGACCAGAATGAAACATTGGTGGAGTAAGTAGTAATTCTGTGTGCAATTATAACCAATTCTGTCAGACCATCATTCCCTCTGAGACATGAAGAAGCACAGTAGAGCTGCTGCGCGATAGCCACCATTTGGCAATTGGGTTGGGGGGTAGAAAAAGAGGCGCCATAAAATCAATCAAGCTGCATTGTGGAATATCACAGATTGGCTGTAGTTTGGCTGTAAAAAGCTATAGTTTATAAGCACATTAATGGAAACCATTAATCAACGTTAAATATTACGCTGCTGCAGCCAAGTAATAAAGAGCAGAAAGCTGCTTGGGCAAAAAAAAGGAAAATGTCTAATAAGCTTGTCTAATTAATATATTAATAACTTTATTCATTTGTGAATAGCAAAAAGAACTGATCTACAGTGTAGATACTTTGTATTATATACAACGTACAGTATTATTATATTATTGCTATAGCCCATTCTATTGCAGATTAGACAGGGTTATGCTAGGTTTGTGCAGGCGTTTTATCCTGCAGTGCTGGACGAGGACATGGCTGCTTATGCAGAGGATTAACTATTCGATCCGGGCGGTGTCCATTCAGGCACAAAAACAAACAGAGGTTATCTTCATTAATGGTTTAGATTGTTAGGATGCGATAGGTAACTATGGTAGACTACGGGATGGCGGCCGGGTATGATGGTAATGGTTGATGCTGTAATGTCATCCTGGGAAGAAAAGACATTATGTAGTATGACATGCGTGCATACGGACACGGACACACACACACACACACACACACACACACACTACACCACACCACACCACACACACACACACACACACACACACACCCTCTGCTTTCGCACGTCAGACACACAACTTCCGGGTAGGGACAGGACGATGGGAAAATGACATGTTGCTATCACCCTCATGCTAATCAATCAGGGAATGTTCATCGGAAATAGCAGCTCCACAAACTCCCAACATGTTGAGTTGCAACTGGGTGTGAGCTTGTGGATGCAAAGCAATTTACCATGAAAGGGAGTGGGTTGAGAAATCCCTGGATGCGTTGTGAAGCGCATTGATCTGTGGCTCTGCGGTGAATTTGCATGATAACGCATGTGGGTATTTTGAAGTTCTGAGGGTTGTGGTCCTATTATCCACTCTTTTAAGCCAATCGCAATCAGGCATTTGAACATGTGACTGTCTGAAAAAGTGGTAGAAATGCTATTTTGGCTAATCTATTTGTGTATAGTGAAATAAGAGTGTATGTTTTATCAAGTATAAGTTTAAGTGGGGCTAAATTTGCAGTGGACAATTTCTGCGGTACAATTGTTGTAAGTGTTTTCTTTATCATGATAAACATAACAATTATTGTCCCATCCCTACTTACAGGCAGAGTTGAACGTGCACCCACACAGGCACTCAAACATGCGCACACACACTCATGCATCACACTCCTCCTCCTCTGCCCGCATTCTCCACCTAAATAACAGGACAACATACACATCAGCTCCTTCTCCGTCCAGGAGGTTGTTGAGGTCACTTACCTGGAGGTCCGGGAAGGCCTGGCTGTCCTGGTAACCCGGCGTATCCGGGGTCTCCAGGGGCTCCTCGCAGTCCGGGCGCCCCGCCGTACCCGATGCCGGGCTCGCCGGGACCACCTGGTCGACCTTTAGCTCCGGGGTACCCTTGGAAACCTTTCTCTCCCAGGGTGCCATAACCCGCATCACCCTGGAGAAGGAGGGGAGAAGAGAGGCCCATCAGTAAATCAAAAATTGGCCGTCAAAATGTATCTACACTATGTCGAAGTTCATTAGCGATTTTAGGAGGGTTCCAGGTTGGCACCTGTCCCCTGGTGGCCAAAAAAAGGAAATAAAAGCTATGGGAAAAAAGGTTTTATAAATAGAAAAAAAATGTCAGTTCAATTGTAACTTCACACTCACAACAGGACCCATGAGAGTCTATTTGATTCATCTTACACTCTCAAGATTTACACATCTATAACCACAAAAAAATAAAAATAAGTAGTATAAAAGTCGCCCATGTCTACGTTCACGTGTCCGTGTGTTGGACCACTCACAGGAGGCCCAGGGGCTCCTGGGAAGCCAGGCAGTCCGTCTCTCCCGGGTTGTCCACTGTCTCCAGGGGGTCCTCGGGGTCCTTGAGCTCCCAGGTCTCCCTTGCCTCCCTGTGTGAAGGTGGGGTAGAAGGACGCGCCCTTCTCGCCCTTACGGCCGTCGAATCCTCTGGAACCAGTGCGGCCCTGCATGGGGAATAAATGGCGGTCATCTTGGGCCATCTTGCTTCAGTCAGTCAGTCAGTCAGGCAATACACTAATACAGTATACTCAGACAGCTCAAACAAAAACATTCATAACTCATTCAAATCTCAACAAATTTACAAACGGATTGGTTTATAAACCTTATCAACTTGGCTATGATTTAGGCTGCTTATTTGGTCATATTTCTTATATATTTTTATATAAAAAAACGTCACATTAAGGCATACATGTATGCAGCCATCTTTGACGGTTGACACAAACAAAAACATTTGAAATTCGGTTGGAAATTGAGCATGTTATGGTTATTTAAAAAAGGTTCACTGCCATAGACACCATAAATTATGTTATGAGTGAGTGTGCTGACTGAAGCAAGATGGACGCCACTAAGCAGCACGGCTGAGACATCTAGCTTTCTTATACTGTATATGTCTATGCTGTCAGGCACAAACAGAAAGTTATCAAGTTATTTTATGAAATATGATCCTTTGATTGACTTACAGGACCTCCCGCTCCGCCTCCATAACCTGGTGTGCCGGTGTCTCCGATCTCGCCCTTCCTTCCAGGCCCACCGGGAGCCCCGTCCAGCCCGGGGCGTCCCTGGGCTCCCTGCGACCCTCGCCCTCCACCGCCCCGGCAGTCGCAGTCACCAAGCTCTCCTGGAGGTCAGATGATGGAGGTCAGGGGAAGGTGGAGAGGAGAGGTACAAGCTTGTTGATTTATTTTTCACCATGAAACCAACCCTAAAACAGGGGTTGACACTAAGGTCTCACTAAGGTCTCTCTGAGGCACTGGCCCATCGGGCAAGTGCAAGTCAGGTTCTACTTGCCCTCAGGTCATGGTCACTTGCCCCCCCAAAAAATATATTGTAAATTTTGCATTTACGTTTACTTCC
>CM076986.1:1448480-1538480 GCA_039105355.1 Benthosema pterotum
TATAGACATATCCTTGATACAAAGTTGATACTAGAAACAAAAAGCAAACTTGTAATATCCTTACCCGTCCCCCTGGGTATCCGGGGATGCCTTTCTCTCCATATTCACCAGGGTAGGCAAAAGCTCCCTGGCAGAGAAAAAGATACAATGTTGGATATAAGGAACACTTTGAGCAGGCTTTGTTCAGGACAGGTTTACATAGCTTAACTTACCCATTAAGACCTGAGGCCGGTTTAAAAAAAAAAATCTTCTAAACCCAAATTTTCTGAAAATTTAGATTTTTCAAAAAATGCTAATGAGAAACACTTACGGGTAGGCCGGGTCTTCCGGGATGCCCAAGATATCCCTTAGGGCCGATGTCTCCCTGAGGAAGAGAGGATGGGAGAGAGAGATATGGGGAAAGAGCAAGTGTGTGTGAGAGAGAGAAGTATAGCAAGAGATCATAGACGATCTCTGCTCTTGAAGACAGAATATCCATCCATCAACATACTGTATCTGAATTGAATGCATCTTGAAAAAGAACGAGGAATTGATACAAATATATTTTACTGATGCAGAATAGATATGATCTTTATGTAAGGATAATGGTTGCTAGTACGGATGGGCAGATACTGTATATCGGCCATACAGATATTATTGGCCGATAAAGGCATTAAAAATCAATATCGGAAAATATCGGCATCGGGAAAAATATAAAATATAAAAATATGACTATTTTAGTTTTTTGAAAAACTGTGACGTTCGTGAGCGAAAGGCTCTTTGAACGATTGGATCCAGTTCACAGTATGGAGCCATTCTTTTTCGTCAGAATGAACAGATCGTGTTTGCGGATTTACACACATATTATGAAAGAGATACCTACCAAATATCAATTTTGCAAACTGTTAATCAATCAATAAATCAAACCACACAATTTTTTAAAAAATATTGTTTTTGGAAAATGTAGCAGCCTCTATATTTGGGCATAACCAACCTGGTTGCGGCCAAACAAATAAAATATTTTGGAAATAAATGAAAACTATAAATGAAATTCCACAGCCCCCTCACGTAATAGGGGGACAATATCACTCACCATAAAAAAAAAAAAAAAGATCGGATGTGTTTGATGAATCTATTATGGTTAAAATGGAGTTTTACGTTATAATGAACATAAAATATGTAAATACTAAATAAAGTTTATCTAAGGTTCACATAGTAGACAATAAAATGCCGAAAGTTTTTTTTCGAAAATGAAATATCCCTTTAAGTAGTTTTGAAATGGGATATTTTGCGTAATGAGAGCACCTTAGTACAATTTGAATTACAAAATATACTTTAACTTAAGTAAAAAGACAAATAAAAAGACTTTATTTTCCACAACTGCCTGTTTGGGGGAAGTCACCATATCCAACATACCAGTCCAGTCCGGTACACGGTGTCATTGTGGGGATTGAGCCTGTGACTTTAGCATTACAGGACGAACCTGTGCTCCTTTGTCTCCTTTGGGAAAGCCAACAAACTCCACGACGCCATTGATCATTGGCTGGCCGGGGTCGCCGGGCGAGCCTGCGTCGCCCTGCATAAATAATACGGTAACCAATAGGGAGACAGAGCTGTTTACTAGCGAACGGTGTGGAGGGGGGGTGGGGTGGGCGGAGCGACAGGCATGTGGGCGGAGTCAAGGAGGAGGAGAAGGCAGACAAAGTGGCAGGAGGACGGTAAAAAACACAGGAAGCTTAAAGGACTTTCCGCTTTTGGTGTTGATGAAAGGTAAGAGTTGAAAAATGGGGTCCGCTTTTCGGAGGACAAACTCGTAACCCCTCTGAGGGATGATGGAGGCTGGGGGACCTTGGGCTCTCTCGACCCAACCGCGCTGTGCGGCTGTCTGTCCTCCGCATCTATTATTATTCATTCCACTGGCAACCCCAAATCCGAGACGGTAAATCTACATGACTCTAATGTGAGCACAGTGAATAGCGGTTGGGTTACTGTGGGCCATGGTGGTGGTCTCCACCCACACCTTACCAGATAACCTTGGTCTCCCCCAGCTCTCCAAACCAAGACCCTTCTACACCCCTCACTGTCTGCGAGAGGGTCGCTGCAATCACTGCTCCTTTACCACGGTGGCGAGGATTATTTCACACGCTGCACACGTGTGTGTGTGTGTGTGTGTGTGTGTGTGTGTGTGTGTGTGTGTGTGTGTGTGTGTGTGTGTGTGTGTGTGTGTGTCATGAAGGCATTCCCTGAACTGGGATGCAGAAGTCACTCTCTACGTAGCATAACATCGGATGATCTTAGAATCGTCTCATATAAAACTTGTGGTACAAAAATAAACAAGTCTATGGAAATGTTAGCCTAGGTACCAGACTGTGTTACGTTGAAGTTTAAATCCAACTTCAACACGACTCCGCGCCCACTCCAAGAGTGCAACAGGTGACGCCAGGGTAGTTCGAGTCAAGAAGGCCTTATCCAGACTCAGCTGCCGGTAACATTCATACCGTTAAGTTGAATTTTGCCAACGGCAATTGAGGCTGGTCCCAGGCTATGGAAATGTACAATAGACCCAGGTAGGATGTGTAAATGACCTCTTTTAGGTTTGCTTATAAGCCGGTCAAAACCGTGTCCTTGTGCTAATGTGCAGCACAAAAAACAACGCGTATTCTTCTGTCTGATCGTGTGCAACGTTCTGCTCTGTATGTACTAAATGTATGTAATAAATGTCCTTCATGTGTGTGTGTTTGTATGTGTAATATTTATGCGTGCGTTGCTCGTGACACACTGCTCCCCTCCTGGTTCCTGCTGTGTTACCTTATCTCCTTTGTAGATGGTGAGAACTTGCTGGCCTATTAGCGAGCCGGGGAGACCGGCGCTCGTGGGCCCGCTGGGGCCAGGCGGACCCACGTCACCCTAGGGTCCAGAATACATACAACGCACCATTAGCCAATGAAACCAGAGGGATTTAGAACCAGGAAGGAGAGGAGAGTAGAGGAGAGGAGAGGAGAGGAGAGGAGAGGAGAGGAGAGGAGACGAGACGAGAGGAGAGGAGAGGAGAGGAGAGGAGAGGAGAGGAGAGGAGAGGAGAGGAGAGGAGAGGAGAGGAGAGGATCACGGTACTGACCAACTGTTGAGAATTTCATGGAGTCGGCAAACCCTGTAGGCACTTTACAATTGTCGGCAAAAACTCTGTTGTAGCAATACGGTAGGCTAGATGCCAGTTATAGACTACTCCAGTAAGATACAATGGAATTAAATTAAGTGATCAAAAGTACATTTACTTGCTTATTCACAAACAACTTCATCCTTATATACATTTCGGCCATTAGAAAATAGCTGATCTACAAGTGAGTACTTTCTGCAAATGAGTACTTTCACTTTGGGTACTTTGTACTTTCACCCAAGTTTGAATGCCACGCTTTTACTTTTAACAGTTATCTCTACACTGCCATATTAGTAGTTTTAAATTAAGTAAAACATGCAAATATTTTTTTCCACCATTGATTATATTGCCTCTTTTCACCCCGATGGCGATGAAGAAGGAATTACATGATTGCCTGCTCCACTCAGACTCCATGGAGGTATAGTTTGATATGCCCTCAATGTCTCTGCACTGATAACATGTGCAGCTCAGCTTTGTTAGTTCGTACTAAAACTTTGTTTTGTTCCTCCCAGCAGGAGTATTGCACTAAGTATGGCAGTAATCCCATCCCAGGTCATACATACATTTCACACTGTGTCCTCCCATATGGAAGAGTTCATATATGCAAACTCTTGAAAGGGGCGCCTTTCATACAATCCTCATATAAGAGTATAAACTTAATATAGTAGTATATTACCAGTATTTTCTGTAACGTGACATATAAAACATTTTGTAATTTGTAAGAATTATACCGTTAAAAAATGTATCAAGTGGCTTGTATGAAATGTGCCACTTTCAAGAGTTTGCATAAATGACATTTATTTAAAATCTTCCATATGGGCTGTCTGTTCCATGGTAGCATTGGATGCTCTTCCAAAGCGGTTTGACCAAACAACTTCCAGTGGAACAGCATTGAGGCGTCCTTCATGAATGACAAATGGAACATTCTATCTTTGATGAACCTAGGGGATTATTTGGTCTGATAATCCTACAGGTTTCGAGTCCCCTCATGATAAAACGCGGACCGAGAACCGGACAGATTTCTGGCGTTTTATTTTTGGTTCCGGTAGACCCGTGAAGACCTCAAGAGTATGGAACAGATGAGAGGAGAGGAAAGACTTTGAGTATGTGAGCATTTAGTAGAGGAGAGAGAGAGAGAGAGAGAGAGAGAGAGAGAGAGAGAGAGAGAGAGAGAGAGAGAGAGAGAGAGAGAGAGAGAGAGAGAGAGAGAGAGAGAGCGTGCTCTGGGCTACTTTATCTTTTGTTCCTTTTCGTAGAATTTTGAGGCCAGTTGTATTCTGGCCATAACAGACGTCAGAAATCTCTGACAGGAAATCGTCAGAAACTCTTGTAAAATGATGATCAAAACAGAATTGTACCTCAACAGGCTCAACAGTGAATCTAGCTGTTTTCCACATTCAACACAAACTATCGTGGTTCAAAAAAAAGGTATGGTTTCGCGCATAACAACATGCATGCAGCAGGAAGGAGGAGGACGGCACTTCCTCTGACTGTTAGTACTCCGACCGTCTGATTGGTGAAATGAGAACGGAATGAAAAATGGGTTTGTGGAGGTAAGAAGGGAAGTAGGGGAGTAACGTCAGTGTGAAACGTGTGAACTACAATTCCCAAAATGCATCGCCACCACCACCAAAATTAGCACCACAGGAAGTATAAGGAGCAAGTGATTCCAGCACCCAATCACAGTCCACCGAATGAATGCCCTCCGAAGTGGCAGCTCAAAGATTTGACGTCAAATGTAATAAATCGTGGGTTTTTTGTATTATACATTGTGGTTTATGTGTAATGTATGTATGCTGAACCAATGAATATTCAAGTGCACGCACTGCATATTTCATTAGTCGTGTTTTTGTTCATTTTAAATTCAGTATTTAAATATGGTTTATTTGAAGTGTGGAGAGGTTTCCTTTCAAAATGTTTTGGGAACATTTCGAGGGAAAACCAAAATCACTAATGTATTGACCTCTATAATCTCTGAGCTGTCACACAGCAGTTAAAGGAAACAGTTGGATCTGTAATGCCACCATGCCCAATCACACGACATATTTTTCTAAAATCATATAAACAGAAAGATTGAATTGGAAGGTATAAGGTGCAGTATCTGGTTCCAAAGTCCAATGCATTCACTTCCACTCTTGTTTGTTTTCAGAAAATGTTAATGAACTTTTTAATTTGGATTCCACCAAGAGAAATCATTCCGAATCGCAACTGGACAATCAGGAATGAGCCCTTCTCAAAACCCCACCCTTTGGGGCGGAGTTTAGTCACTGGCCAATGCCAGTCCAAATAGTTTAGCAACTGTTGCTATGCAGGTCAAACATTCCTGGTCAAGCTTCCCTCTTCTAGCTTGCCTATTGGACAAAGACGGATTGGGGAGGGATTTAGTGAAGGGCTAATTGGAACCTCAGACGAATTCCAACTTTGAATGATATGATGTTGTTGTGATTGGAGGCTAGTGGCATAACATTTCAGAATAAAATAATAATAAAAACAGACAGAAATTGAGTCTTGGTAAAAAAAAAAATGTTTTTGTTTGTTTGTTTTTACATACAGGGAAAGGATGCGGCAAACATTTAGTCGTATATTGAGGTAGATATGTGTGAATTTGAGGTAGGGATGGAGAGAATGAGAGAGGGAAGGGAGGAGGGGGTTAAATGATGGAGATGTTGATGGAGGAGGAGAAGGGAGGAGGGATGGACGGAACACTGACAGTCAACCATCACCAAGCATGCTTCATGCACACCATTATGTCCAACCATGCTGTTTGACACACGCACACACACACACACACACACACACACACACACACACACACACACACACACACGCACACACACACACACACACACACACGCACGCACACACACACTTGCTTGAGCTTATTTGGGTGAAGATTCCCACTCACACACACACTCATGCACGGCACACTCACATTTCCCATGTATACTGTAAGTGTTTTGGTTCAACACAAATACACGAGCATGCGCACAACATGCACAGACTGCACACACATGCACACACACATGCACACACACACACAGGAATCCAGCTAGAATACCCTAAGCCTGCTGTTGGGATGTAAAGATAAAGTTTCCACGTGTCTCCCTCGGTGTGGAAAGGACAGAGAAAACATTGCAGAATCATCGTCAGAATCACTGTGCATTAATGTCAAAGAATTCATTGTTTTTATCAATTAGCAGCAACATCAACAACAACAACAAGAGATAGTGAATACATATTGGCAAATACACCAACAAATGAGCTAATGCATGAATGCGTGTGTGTGTGTGTGTGTGTGTGTGTGTGTGTGTGTGTGTGTGTGTGTGTGTGTGTGTGTGTGTGTGTGTGTGTGTGTGTGTGTGTGTGTGTGTGTGTGTGTGTGTGTGTGTGTGTGAGTGTGAGTGAGTGAGTGAGTGAGTGAGTGAGTGAGTGAGTGAGTGAGTGAGTGAGTGAGTGAGTGAGTGAGTGAGTGAGTGAGTGAGTGAGTGAGTGAGTACTGGAGAACAGAGCTGAGCAGTCCTGGCCCCTTGTGACATCACCTGGCTCCAGAAGTGTTTTCCCCATTCATTTTCCTCATAAACTTGATCAATATAAGTGATTACACGGTGGGTCGTGACAAATCATGACAACACAAACAATGTTTCGAGACAATCAAATAATTTCTGAGAAGAAAAACAAAGCTGTTTTTTTTCTCTTCTTGCTAATATTGCATGATAATGTGTTTGTTGTCATGATTTCTCACAACCCAAGTTGGCTTTGGCAATCGCCTTTATATTAGTCAATGAGGAAAATGAATGAGGATTCCATTTCTGGAACACGGGCGATGTCATGAAAGGGACGGGACTGCTCAGCTCTATAACATAGACTCCTTTTCCAGCAAGGATGAAAACTTAACATTGAACCAGAAATGCTTTGTCAACTATACATGTGGAAATAAATTATCCTTAGCACTGGCTATATGGTGAATTCACCAGATGATCCTCCACAGACTGTGGGTTCAGAGTGGCGTTAGCGCCAGGCTAGTTAGCATTAATGTGCCTGATTCTGACAGTACAGTGCATACCTTGTCTCCTCTCTCTCCTTGATATCCGTCACTGCGGGTTCCCTAGATGACAAAGACAGACGGTCAGCAGTAGCAGGTGTAGTCGGCATCACTCCTATTAATTATTTTAATTGATTTTTTGTTTTTTTGTTTTTTGTTTTTTTTACTTTTTACTGTTTTTTTATTTGTTGGCTGTATTTAGTTTCATTTTAAAGTCATCATAGCTTAATTTCTATGTAGTTTTCATTTGTGAAAAGTGGTAGTCAACAAACAATTCTGGTCATCATTTTAGTCAACAAATCGACACTGTAAAGCAGATTAGTTACGGACGATGTAGGGGAGAAACGTTGTATGTCTTACATTTTTATTTCTAGGTTGTTAATGTTTAGGACATTTCTGTTTTGGATGTACAAGGTTTCTACTTAACGACAATAAAAACAGTACATAAAAAGTTCAGTTGGGAAAGTCCACTCAAAGTTAATTCAGTAAAAAAAGAAAAGAATGTCCCTTCAACTATACTTACAGTGTTGAACAGTGCACTCGTATCAGACTGCAACTTCTACAATGGCAACTTCGCCAACTCTTTTACCCAAACCATGTTGATCCAGCTCAGTGGCCTTGTAGTTAGAGTGTCCGCCCTGAAACTGGGAGGTCGGGGTTTGATTCTCGGACGGGGTTGCACCAAGACTCTAAAAAAATGGTACCTAATGCCTCCCTGCTTGGCACTCAGCATCAAGGTTTGGATTGGGGATAAGTTTACTGACTTTTAAGTTGATCCAAATCAATATAAAAAGGTCTAAATAGACTGTTTTACATACTATGGGCATTCAGTGGTCTTGGAGGGCAAAAAACGGGAAAGTTTCCCTTTAATTTTGGTAATTCTCAAATGATTGTGAGATCATCCATGAAGCGGAATCATTGGTGCAATACTTACCATTGGTCCTGGAGGCCCGGGTGGACCGGGTGCGCCCTATGGGTGAGAAGAACAGATATATTAGAATATGACTCAATTCAACACACCGGCATCAGAAATCATATCAACCAAACCTGTGCACCGACCTGGAAGCCTTCAGGACCTCTAGGCCCGATGAGACCAGCTGGACCGTCAGGACCTCTCAGTCCCTGTCAGGACAAGACAGAACCAGCTGGTCAGAACACTGTGGAGTTGTACTGATCTACTCTAAACCCATTAAGACCCAGTGGTGGAAAAATACTTATGCAGTCTCAACAAAAGTAACTTTTTTTGTCACCCTCATCAGTAGTCACATCTTTTATCCCCAAAACCCATACAGAAAGTTTTATAAATGCAAACCCTTGAAAGTGGCACCCTTCATATAATCCTCACATAATAGATCCATATTATTTTTTGTAAAGTGAAACATACATGAAACATATATCACTTTTAGGTGTTGATTAATCACAGCTTCAAAAATTAATTGAAATCATGATTAATCACCATCCAAACTATGTCCAAAGTATGCCATGCTTTCCTGTACAGGGTTTGAACATTTTAAAAAAGCAACAGAATCTGGAAAAAGGGAGCTGTTCTTGCATCTTTTAAATATTTATCAAAATAGGTGATCAACAAGCCCCCAATGCTTGTAGATGAGCTATGTCTATGGTTACAGGGAGACACAGCTATACAGTATGTCTCAGTAAAACCGTGCTCTACCCATTTTTCCAATGAGAAAATGTTTTTTGCTCAGAGTAGGCCTATTGTTTTGTAAAGTGCGTTCTATGAAAGGTGCCACTTCAACAGTTTGCATATATGACATTTATATAAAATGTTCCATATCGGAACCCTCATACTACCCGGTTTAAAGGAGAAATCCACACCAAAACACATTGATCATCTACCGGTACAGTACTTTGATCACTGTGACATCATACATATTGCCCTTGATTTTTGTCATAGATATAATGCAGGCATTATAGTAACTTTTTTGTTTCACACAACACATCAAAGTAAGTAATATCAAAAGATAATCTTACAGGACTCCCGTCTGGTCCAGGAAAACCTGGAAAACTCTGAAAGAAATACAAGCACATAAATGAGAATATAAATGAGAATAAGTATGTGACAGGAAATTCATCACTAAATGTAATAGTTAGGCATTTTAACATGCTATTTTAAATAAGGATGAAGTGTGTGTGTGTGTGTGTGTGTGTGTGTGTGTGTGTGTGTGTGTGTGTGTGTGTGTGTGTGTGTGTGTGTGTGTGTGTGTGTGTGCGCGCGTGCGTGTGCGTGTGCGTGTGTGAGTGCATGTCATATTACCCCAATTTGACCATCATCTGAGATAAAGACAGGCTCTCCTTTTTGTCCCTTTGGACCAGTAGGCCCCTGAAAGAAAGAAAGAAAGAAAGAAAGAAAGAAAGAAAGAAAGAAAGAAAGAAAGAAAGAAAGAAAGAAAGAAAGAAAGAAAGAAAGAAAGAAAGAAAGAAAGAAAGAAAGAAAGAAAGAAAGAAAAGAAAGAAAGAAAGAAAGAAAGAAAGAAAGAAAGAAAGAAAGAAAGAAAGAAAGAAAGACTGAATCGCTGTGGATAGCACATTAACCAGCTGAGACAGCATGCAAACCAGTAAATATCAATGATTGCAACGGATATTATATCTATGTTCATTTTTTAATGTTTGAATTAATTGTGGTAGAATCTTACATTAACCCTTAGTGTCCTGAACGCGTTTTGGTGTTTTATCTGTTGAAAAATAGCAGATCAACAAGCTCATGTCGTGCCACCGAGTGGCGCGACATGAGCTTGTTGTTCTGCTATTTTTGAAAAATTGTGAAAATGTGCTGCAAATCTCTGAATATGTTATTTTGGAAGCAAACATTTTTAACTCAATTTTTTGCATCTGGGGGAACCCTAGAACAACATGTTTTCAGATGGGGGTCTGCAGCCAAATATGGATAATTCTGGTGGTCCTTGGCTTGAAATATGTTAGCATCACTGACACAGGAACACAGATTTTTCAGAAAAAATATAATCTAGTGTCAGAAACTATAGAATCTAGTGTCAAAAAATCGATTCTAGTGTCGGAAACTAGAGTCTAGTGTCAAAAAATAGATCCTAGCATAATTTATTGTCATTTAGTGTCAATAACTAGTCTCAATAACTAGAATCTAGTGTCAATAACTAGAATTTAGTGTCGGAAACTACTGTAGAATCTAGCGTCAAAAGCTAGAATGTTGCTGCAGCTATAATCTGGTGTCAGGAACTACTGTATAATCTGGTGTCAGAAACTCCAATCGAGGGCCAGGACACAATGGGTTAAAGAAAGAATAAATAGAATAGATATATTTATTAATATTTATAATATTAATAATACTTTTAATTTAAAATGTATGGACTGTATAATGTACATAGTATCTACGTATCTCTAAATGTGCAAGTGAATCCCACTGTCACTACAAAAGCTTGGATGGAAATGGAAAACATAAATGCCAGCATTATGCATTGTTTATTTGCTTGCATCGCTGCTGCATGACCTCATGCATGCACACACATTTCATTTAGGTTGGCATTTTATAGATAGATTTTATGTATCTATAAAATTCCAAACCTACATCTGGCGTGCATGAACACATGTGGCAGCTATGCAGTCAAACGCAACTGTGAACAATGCAATTGCTGGCACAAAGACAAAGCTGGTCTTTTCCACAACATAAATTGGGGACTATCTGTCTGTCTGTCTGCCTGTCTGTCTCACTGCCTGCTAGCCTGTCTGTCTGTCATCATTCATCCTTACAGCTGGTCCAGGTTTTCCGGGAGGTCCAACTCCATAACCAGGCGTTCCTTCTTCTCCTCTGGTTCCGTTACATCCGTCCAATCCTGGCGGACCTCTAGCGCCGTCCTGTCCAGGGTGACCCTATAAGAGGAGAGACAGCAACCAGCAGCTTATGTATTTATTTATTTATGGGCGTTTACTGTTGTCTTTCTTGAGGTTCATCCTACTTTGTGTTAAAACCCTTTGTGTACAGAACGCGTTTTGGTGTTTTATCTGTTGAAAAATAGCAGATCTACAAGCTCATATCGCGCCACCGAGTGGCGCGATACGAGCTTGTAGTTCTGCTATTTTTGGAAAATTGTGAAAATGTGCTGCAAATCTCTGAATACGTTATTTTGGAAGCAAACATTTTTAACTCAATTTTTTTGCTTCTGGGGGATCCCCTAGAACAACATGTTTTCAGATGGGGGTCTGCAGCCAAATATGGATAATTCTGGTGGTCCTTGGCTTGAAATATGTTAGCATCACTGACACAGGAACACAGATTTTTCAGAAAAAAATAGAATCTAGTGTCAAAAATTATAGAATCTAGAGTCAAAAACTCAATTCTAGCGTCAGAAACTAGATTCTAGTGTCAAAAAGTAGATCCTATAGGATCAGAAACTATAATTTAGTGTCAATAACTCGAATCTAGTGTCGGAAACTACTGTAGACTCTAGCATCAAAATCTAGAATATTGCTGCAGCTATAATCTGGTGTAAGGAACTACTGTATAATCTGGTGTCAGAAACTCGAATCGAGGGTCAGGACACAATGGACTGAGAGAGATCCAGGAACAAGTGCTGAGATGTTAAGGTGAACTCTAGTATGATTATTGGAATGTATTAACACATACCATCAGCTCCCAGGATGTGTCAGTAAACCCCAGGAGTTTTCAACAGGTGGTCCGGGGACCACCAGTGGTCCCTGAGAGGGTTCCAGGTGGTCCCCAGCTAAGTTGTTTAACCAGAAGTAACTCTTGAGAACGTAAAAATGAAACCAAATGGACCCTGGCGGGTCCATTTGGTTTCATTTTTACACTCTCAAGAGTTAAAATATCCATCATTAAGTAGTTCAAGTCTACACAACCAGAAGATTAATGGTCATTTTGATCTGTATGTTGGACTGTTTTGTTTCCTCAAATACAGCCCGGAATTGTGGACAAAAGCAAAATAAATCTTTAGTTGTACACTGTGTCAGTGGTGGGATTGAACCCATGAACCTGTGGTCCAGTGGCAAGTGTTCTACCAATAGAGCTGAGCAGTCTCGCCCCTTTCATGACGTCGCCCGCGTTCCAGAAATGGAATCCTCATTCATTTTTCCTCAAAGACTTTTCGAAAGTGGTTAATATAAAGACGATTACGCCACGGACAAATCGTGACAAATCATGACAACAAACACAGTATTATCATGCAATACAACAGCAGGATACAGTATTTTCTTTAGTTTTTCTACTTTTCGATAATTATTTCATTGTCCCAAAACGTTGTTAGTTGTCATGATTTGTCACGATATAAGTTGGCTTTGTCCACGGTGTAATCGTCTTCATATGAATCATTTTCAAAAAGTCTATGAGAGTCTATTTCTGGAACAAGGGTGACATCACGAGGGAGGCGGCACAACAGTATATAAGTGTGTGTGTGTGTGTGTGTGTGTGTGTGTGTGTGTGTGTGTGTGTGTGTGTGTGTGTGTGTGTGTGTGTGTGTGTGTGTGTGTGTGTGTGTGTGTGTGTACTCACTGGTACGCCATCAGTTCCTGGGAACCCTGGCACGCCCATAGGTCCCTGAAAAAAGACACACAGACAGATGTGTTGATTGAACTGGATCAGCTCTCGGTACACACTGTAACACAAGTAGGCCATGGCTACTTGTGTCTGCAAGTGAGCGGAGCGAGCTAACACTCATGGGTTTCGCTAACAATCTCACGTCACCATTACATCATCACCTAAACGGACCAATCGGAGTGCCCCGAGGGACAACCGCCTGCTGTCCGCGCACGACCGACTATCGCACACTGATCGCTTAAAGGGGAATTTCACCCATTTTCAACATTCTAATATGTCGTTAGTATACCCTAGAGGGGCTGGGTGGACATGATAAAAAAAAACGTTTCCCCAGTCTGTGTTTCCGAGAAATGGAGTTCTGAAGAAAATCGTTAACATGGTGAAACACAACTTGATGACATGAAGATGTATTTTCACCATGTTTCTTTAGACGCTTCTTTTTTTCTGAGAGTACAAACGGAACTCCATTTGTACGCTCTCAGAAAAAATGCTGAAAAATTGGTGGAATTCCGCTTTAATTTGCGCCCGCTCCGCTCACGCATGAGTAAAGACATTTGCCCAGGACCGAAACTAGTGAAAATAGCAGATCTACAAACACAATTGGAGCAGGCCACTGCATATGGCCCCTGCCCATATGGGTCACTGCACAGTACAGGAGGTGAGTGGAGTTTAGAAAGTCATCTGCTCATGAAAGAGCCAACGAGGATGTGGGAGTCTCACCTTGTCTCCTTTGAGCCCGGACGGGCCCTTCAGTCCTGGGTGACCCTTCTCTCCTTTGGGCCCTGAGGGGCCTGGACCCCCTGGGAAGCCCTCTGGACCAGCACCTCCAGCTGGTCCCAGTGGTCCATGACGGCCCTGAGGAGGGGAGAGAGAGAGAGAGAGTTATTATTATGTTCAATTCTGGTGGAATTAGTAGTAGTAGTTAAATTTAGATCAAATCAGTTCAGTTCAGTTCAATTTAGATCAATACAGTTCAGTTGAGTGTTGTTCAGATGAGTTCAGTTCAGTTTAGTTCAATTCAGATCAATACAGTTCAGTTCAGTTCAGATCAGATTTTTCCAGTTCAGTTCAGTTCAGTTCAGTTCAGTTCAGTTCAGTTCAGTTCAGTTCAGTTCAGTTCAGTTCAGTTCAGTTCAAATTAGCCTGCGGGTGGCGGGAGGCGGTGGATGGTTTCAACGGAAGCCTGACACACACTGGATGCGTAGCAGGTGCGGTGCGTCGCGACACACACGCGCGGTACTACTGCACAGCAACACACACTGAATGCGGCGTGTTGCCACGCAGCTGGAGGATTTTGCCCACGAATACACAGATAGAGCCACACGTCAACACCTGGAAAAAAGAGAGCAGTGTTGCATTGGTGCATCAAGCCCATGCGTTGACGCGCACCAGCGCAGGACTAGCGGTGTGGGCTACATCTATTGGAAATAATGGAGGAGGATGTTTTGACGTGCGGCATCTTAACCATATGAGATCACGCACGGTCTGTGTGAGTTTTGGACTCTGCGATGCGACCACATCTTCAGAGAAGCTCTCCAGTGTTGAAGCTAGTGTTGGTCCTAGTGGTGAAGAGTGGAAGTGCAGCCCTATAATGGATGTCAATGGACTTGACGTCACAGGTGTCATGGCGGCACACTTGTGGACACCAAACTTTGGTGGGCGGAAGTGGCCCACAATGTTATTGTGTGGGGAAGGAAACCCTACTTCCGGTAGTCTTCCAGGTGCTTCACTCTCTATATTTTATTACTCTATGGATGCGACTGGAACGGTCAGGAGGTTTCTGAACTCCCCACACAGAATTCATGTTTTCTATGCTCCAGTATTGCTACTTTTACTTGGGTACAAAACCAGAGTACCGCTGTCTTTCGTCTTGCCTTCTGACATCAGCGAAAAGCACGCAACAAGGAGATAAATACCTGGGGTAGTATCAGCGTATGTCCCCTGCGGGGTTGTTCTCCCAGCGCCACGCCAGGCTCTCTAATCAGCCTTTTCAATTACACACTGTCATTTTGCTGTTATGAGCCCGGGGAACATCTTCCTTTACAAATTGCTACCACTACTAGGGGAAGAAGCCATTTTGTTCTTCTTCTTCTTTTGGACTGCATACGGTCGTGTCTTGTCGTGGATGAGCTGCGGAACAAGCCCGGGCGGAACACCCCATTTTGTGGGTTTTCACTCCTAGAAAGAAAGGCGTTGTGTACAATCACACCTCGCAATCATACAGAAAGAAAGCTCACGGGTGGGGTGGGGGTGGAGGGGTGGGGGGGGGGGCACAGAGACAATAAAGAGGTTTATGTGGGCATGCAATGGCCTGCCGCCCGTCACGGTGGTCTGCCAGTGAAAATGTGAGAGGAGGACGAGGCAGGCCAGGGTTTACTGTACATTTTGCCAACCTCCACCAAAACCCCCCACAACAAAATAGTAACTTTTTGGGATTAGTTTATGAATTGCTGCCATGTTTCTGCGTATAATCCAGCTTTGGATGTTTGGAAACAAATCACTCTATCGGCAAAATACTTACAGTTCAAGTTCATGTAAAGTCTGATATGGCAGGACAGGACTGAGTTCAGTACGCCCCGCAATACCCAATGGCAACCACATGAGGGCAGTAAAAATATAAGAATGCAACAATCTTCTTTATACCCACACAGGGACACGCGCACACGTGCACGTGCACGCACACACAGACGCACGCACACACACGTGCACACGGACATGCACACACACACACACACACACACACACACACACACACACACACACACACACACGCACAGCTTCTTAACCTAGTGACAACCCATGATTAGGTCATATTTTAAAAGCAGTGGCATAACAGGGCTGAGAGAGGAGAGATGGATGAAGGGAGACAGAGAGAGAGAGTGAAATGAAAAAAGGGGGAGGGAGGGGCCAATGTGTGCCGGCGTCGATGATGAGAGACAGACAAATAGTTTCCAAATATTTGATTAGGGATGAAATAATGTCTATGTATGTATACAACCGCAACCTACTGTAAACCTGCAAGAGCAATGTAGTAGCTTGCAATCAAATAACCCACGCATTAATACTGGCAGGTGTGCAGTATTAATGCTGGAATGTATGTAGTGCACTGTGTAGATTGTGAATTGCATTGACATGATGGCTTAGGAAACCATGCAAGACACCAACCTGCACATTGGGAGAGACACTAGGGGTTCAGAGTCTTCCTCAAGGACACTACTCTAACGGAGCGTTTTAACAGCGGGCTGTAGACCCGACACATTTTCCGAAAGTACATTATTTGTCTGTGGGACTACTGGCCAAGCTAGCGTTAGCACGTGTATGGGCGATGGCCGGAAAAGTGGGTGGAGCAAAGATAAACACATGATTCATAATTTCGGCCAATTGTGGTCGATAGCCAATGCAATTCAAGTGACACTCTGTTGAAGTCCTGTTGTTAAAGCGTACTGTAATTTGTACTCTACGACGTAAACGTGTAACTAACCCCATAGTCTAACTATCCCAAAACTCGAACAAGATAGAGAAGTACACATATGAATGTGCACGCACACGCACACGCACACACACACACACACACACACGCACACGCACACACACACACACACACACACACACACACACACACCTGGCCCCATTGAAAGAAGATGAGCCTCTACCTGAAGACAAAGAAATGCACCTAAAGGAGTGTTCTAGCATTGAAAACACAACATACCAATACTCCCTTAGCAAAACACTAACGTACACACTGTTGGTACTCTTAGTAACAGACTAAAATAATATTTTGAAAATTGCCGAAATGTACATTGTGCTGAAAAGGTTACTGCATGTCATAATAATCAAAATCTACAATGTAACTAGCAGTGTTGGGCAGTAACTAATTTTAGATTACATATTACTGTAATATTATTACTTTTGCTCCAAAAAGTAAAGTAACGAGATTACTCTGCAAAAATGGGTAATAAGTAACGCATTACTTTGCAAGTAACGCCATGTTACTTTTTAAAATGAGCTTGTTGTTGCATGCAAAAATAGAACAGATTTACAAGCTATCGACAGGTACTGTAACAGAGATGTGCACTAGATTGTAGATCCAGTCCACATGCTGCATCCTGCGCACAGTTATGTACACTACAAATCGCTTGCTGCTATATTTTGTATTTATTTTTAAATACAAGACCTCAACTGTCTTTGAAAACAATTGTGAAAAAGTTTAAAAAGTCAAAGAGACAAAGAGACTACTATTATTCCAATAAATTGGATTCAGTTCTAAAAAGAGCTTGCTAAATAGATTATGTTGTACATCTCTATTTTTTCAAATGTAGGAGTTGAGAACTTGGGAAAGTAATAACGTAATATGTAATATATTACTCTTTGATTCCAGTAATAAGTAAAGTAATGATATTACTTTGTCTAAGGGGTAACGAGTAAAGTAAAGAAGTTACTTTCCTAAGTAATATTGACCAACACTGGTAACTAGTGCTGGGGTTTTTCACTAAATGAAGGCCTAGTGGACAAAAAATTACAATGACGTTCCTCTGAGATGTAGTGGCATTAGTCTCGACACCCAGGCGTTCATAGGAGCAATCAATTGACATATCGACTATGTAGTATATCGTATCGTTTTGATCGTTTTGATGGAATTGTTTTCTTTGCAGATAATCAATTGTATTATTGTTCCATCAAATTAAAAAAAGAAATTAAAAGAAAAAGGAAAAAGAGTGGTTTACTTTACTTAATTAGATGTAGTTTCGCATGGTACATCATATCGGATTGTATCGCTGAAACCCGAAATGACCCAATATCGGCCATGTATCGTAGCGTCAACCGTGTATTGTGATACGTATCGAATTCCTGTTAAAATGTATACCTCTAGTATCTAAGTACAGTACTTACTTATTAACTTTATGTACCCTACCACACAGTCAGGTGTCGGCACCACAGCAAATCTCAGAGTGCAAATTCATAGCGTAATAGATTGGGGGCTATTATTAGATTTTAAAGCAGAGAGTCACGCATGCATTCTGTGGATCTCCAGGGCCCTGGAGGGGCTTGGCAGGCACTGTGTTAATGACAGGGCTATGTGGGCCGAACAGGGAAGGAGCACAACGACTGACTTAAGGAGCTAACTGCAATAATAGGCAGCATTCACACCTGGTTTCACCTGGGTGAAATATGCACATGGTTCCACACAGGACAGGTCTACTTTCTCTCATGTTTTACCCTAACCGTCTGTCCAGGTCAGTGACCGTCTGACTCTCTCCTACCACATTTAAAGGGGAATTCCACCCATTTTCAACATGTTACTATGTCATTAATATACCATGTTGTGCGGACATAAAAAAAAAACATAAAAAAGTTCCCCCACTCTGTGTTTCCTAGAAATGGAGGTCTGAAAAAAAACATAACATAACATGGTGAAATACATCTTGATGGCATCCTCAGGATGTGTTTCACTATGTTAATGATTTTTTTGCCATTTTCCCCCTCTACGCTGCTTCTACGCTTACTTTGATGTTGCAGCTGTTTCTCTGCAGACAGACACTTGCTTCGTCCTGCAGACGGTCCAGAACTTTGTTGTTGTCAACAAATCATGAAAACAAAACATTCGTCAGGCTCAGGAAAGGCGGTGCTAATTTGTGAGGGAGGCGGGTTGTGTGGGGTGAGGCAGCGTTTTAGCCAATCACAGCCCAGCAGTCTCCAGCAGATTCATAATGAGCCAATAGAGTGGAGGTGAGGTGGAGTTAGATTCTGTTTTTAAACAAATCTGTTTACAAACACAGTGTTAAGTTGCCTCTATTACCTTTAAACATCGACTATTCTATTTCCACATCTCCACCCCCTCTGTATCTTCCCTTTCACACATGGGTCTGTCTCTCTCTGTTGTTCATTATGTCCTCTATGCCCCACCCCGGCCGTATACCTTGTGTCTAATAACCGCTCTTTACCAGAGTTAAGGTCATAGTTAAGGTGTAGTGTGTGTGTGTGTGTGTTATTGTTTCCCTGTAAGTAGTCCCTCTCTAAAGAGCCGTGTCTGCGTTGGCGTGTAACCGCGCTCCAGCAAAAAGAAGAAAGGGCACTTGTGTAAAGGTTGCGAGGTCGACCTCGTCAAAAAAAACCTCAGGTTTTATGAACACACACTGGAAACGCGCCTTGCTAGCGTCTATACTTTTCAGGTAACACGGGGTCATTTTTAAAAGGCTTCCTCGCGTTCCTCTGTTGGCTGGGCGGGGTCCTCTGTCTGTCTGCTGTTATATAGGATAAGAGGTCGCAGTTTGGGTGTTACGTGAGCTGAACAAGAAGATGCAGTTGTCAGCTGCTTAAGAAAGTCGTCTATATGACTTTGACACAACGAGGACGTGGCCGTGCTCCATCACAGACGCCAAAGAAGCCCAACATAGTTCAGAAAACAGGTGAGACCGACAAGGTCCACCCCTTCCACTGGTGTCTCTGGTTTCCACGTACCTCTTGTCCACGTTAACAAGACGCCAAGAGCTTCAGTCGTCGGGAGGACAGGCTCCGACGTCGCACATCTCACGTCGGAGGGATCTTAACTGGCTAATATCAGCAAGTCACTATCAGTGGCACAGGGACGAGGCTAGAGTAACAATCTGCGTCGCAACACAACAATAATAGTTTGCGGGAAAAATGAATAAAACTGACCGCTCTTTCACATGAGACAGCTGGACTGAGGGCTCTATTTCGTCATGTGACCATGTACAGTATCCCTCCAAGCCCATCAGCCACTTCACACAACTGTTTGACAAGTTTCTAAACAACTTTTGCGAGGAAATAGTTGCTCAAGGACATGGAGGAGGAATGTCCAGCGATTCCTTCACACAGCTGTACATTCCTACAGTAGCATCATGTCCTGTCCTCTCTCTAGATGGCCTTACAGTATGTAGTAAATCATAGATAAGACATGAACGACAGAATCTAGTAAAATGAATTGATGAATTATAAATGATAATAACTTTAAATGCATTTATCTCTGAATGAGACGTGGAAACAGTGCAATGTAAAAATACAGGAAAATAAATTCGGCGAAAGTCGCTATACCACACTATTGTGACGAAAAGAGAATTGAGCCAGAAGGCAAAGCTCTCTGTCCACTGAGCTACAGTATCTTCATCCCTACCCTCACCTATGGTCATGAATTGTGGGGTCATGACCGAAAGAACAAGGTCGCGAATACAAGTGTCCGAAATGAGTTTTCTCCGACGGGTGGCTGGCATCTCCATTAGAGATAGGGTGAGAACTTTGGTCACGCAGGAGAGACTCGGAGTAGAGCCGCTGCTCCTTCACCTGGAAAGGAGCCAGCTTAGGTGGTTCGGGAATCTGGTTAGGATGCCTCTCGAGCGTCCCCCTAGGGAATTCCTACTTTGACTCTCTGGCCTTGGATCGCCTTTGGATCCCCCAGGAAGAAGTTGCTTATATTGCTCGAGACAGGGAAGTCGACTCTGGAGCTCTCTGGTGGAGCTGTTGCCCCCGGAACCCGACATCAGATAAGCGGATTAAGATTTAAATAATTTCATTAGTATTGAGCCTAATAGGAAAAGTCCTTAAATTGTGATCTGAGAAGCACTGCCCTATAGGAACTATAGGAAGTCAATCATGTCTTGAAGACTGAGGTAACACGACACAGAAAATGTCAGTATCCTCATCAACTAAGAAACACATGAACCTTTAAACCCGATCCACTCTTTCACCAGCGTCACATGTCTCATCTTTAGCCTCTCTCTCTGACACAAAACACAAAACATCCCATAATACAAATCCTCACGATGAATAGAAGAAACCCTGCGTAATCCATCGCTATCCGCCTAAAGACTTAGCGATCGCATGCTCTTTTGCCCGATCGTGTCCTTTCTAAAGCTGGATACCCATCTTTCAGCGAAACTCAAAGCTCAAAGCACACACGTACACGTGCGCGCACACACACACACACACACACACACACACACACACACACACACACACACACACACACACACACACACACACACACACACACACACACACACACACACACACACACACACACACACACACACACACACACACACACACACACACACACACCTGGAGGCGCATGCAGATAATATGACCAGGAATGTAGTGCTAGGTGTAATTACTGGACCAATTATCCCCTTAAAACTATCTCTCCTGTGCCATGCTATCCGCAGTGTGTTTGTATTAGGGTGCAATACGGATCCTTTCGCCTGGGGTTGCCTCAAGGCCGAGTGTGTATTTTAAAGTGGCGCCGCAGGGTATATGGTAGAGGAGATGTCACAATGGTGAAAATAACATGCAGGATTATGATGAGCAATTTTTAACACCAAATATACTATAAGGCCACTTAAGATGAGACAAGATAAGACTGCTTCTCCCTCCTCCACTCACCCTCCGTTTTGTCTTACTAGAATAGTTACTGTCTAAAACTCTATGCAAATTGTGTGGCAGATTAAACGTTTTCATAGATTTCATAGGTAGTGTTGTGTAACATCATGTTTGTACATTTTCAGACAGTTAAACCCGTAATACTCACAGCGCCTTGCAGCGCGAGGTGTTGTGTGCTTACTTACAGATCTGCATTTTTCAGCTAATCTCCTCCAAAATAAGGATTCTAGTTGTGAATATCACATATCACTGGAGTTCTGGGACCACATCGTGGAAGACCCCTGACCTATATACTTGGCTGACCGGAGTGCCCCAGGGCTCTGAACTTGATCCCCATCTTTTTTTCCCACCCTTTGGCTTTGCCTAAAAAAGCCAACATGCAAGCTCCCAGTGCATTGTGTCGCAGCCCTTTGTTAATATGTAGCTTGTATGACGAATATGGCAAAAAAATGCCATCCTACATTGCAAATGCAAGTGAAATGCAAATGCATTATGTTTTTAGAAACATATTGCATGGTTTGAAACATTTTAGTGCTTCAAAACTCTAAACCAGGGGTTTTGAAACTTTTTCATCTCAGGGACCACCATTTATTCTCGATTTGAGCCACGGACCACCATTTGAGGATATTTTAGCCCCACAGACCCCAAATCTAAAGATTTATTTTGCTTTTGTCCACAATTCCAGGCTGCATGGGAAACAAAACAAGCAAAACATACATTCCAAAATGGCTAATTCAGATGATGAATATTTTAACTCTTGACAGTGTAAAAATGAAACCAAATGGACCCGCCAGGGTCCATTTGGTTTCATTTTTACGTTCTCAAGAGTTACATCTGGTTAACCAACTTAGCTGAGGACCACCTGGAACCCTCTCAAGGACCACTGGTGGTCCCCGGACCACTGGTTGAAATCCTCTGGTCTAAACTGTAGACTTTTAAAAGCAAAATAAGGATGCCAGCAGGGTAAAATCATGTAGAAATGACTGCCATCATTTCCCATGAGTTCATACTCTATAGTACTTGTACAACAGCCCTAGGTCTACTGATGTGACCATACACTGTCCATAAACCATTCACAGAACCTATCCATGATGTCATCTAGGATTTCCATGACCTAACACTCAATAATGCACCTCTTCCTCCCATATATTATGCTTTTCAATCCCTTCTTTTGATCTTCATAAGAGGCTACATGTGACAAAACATACAAAGATGTGTGAAGAAGAGTGTGTGTGTAAATATCACACGCTTTGAGCAATACAATTGTAGTAATGATGTGCACATGTAGATGCTCAACATTGCTAATGGTGAAATCCATTTGTGACTGTGAACGGCCGTGCACTCTCCGCCCTCTCTCTCCCTCTCTCCCTCTCCCCTCTCTCTCTCATTGGCACCGCTTGCCAGCAGATCGTGGGTGCGATGCCAGCCGGCCGGCCCACCAGGTCCAGGCTTCTGCCCGGCCCGTTTCCAGCAACTTAGTTACCCATTCCTGCCATCAACTTCCAGTACGCTGGTCAGTTTGGAGGTGCAAATCCCCGCCGCCACAATGGGAACAATGGAGGACCCATTCTAAAGCAGATAAGCTCCGGGGACTTACTGCTCCCGCCGCCATGCAGACCTCACTTCCTGGCTGACCAGGGGGAGAGAGAGAGAGAGAGAGAGAGAGAGAGAGAGAGAGAGAGAGAGAGAGAGAGAGAGAGAGAGTCTGCTTGGGCAGACAGAATCCATGCGGCGCTGGCCAGCGCATCTGGGCGTGCATGTGTGTGCACGCCCACGCACAGCTAGTGGTAAAAAAGAAAGACACTGATTTGTTTTGCTTTGTCTTCATTCATTTGACGCAATTAAAGAGGAACTCCACCCCTTTTCAGCATTTTTTCTGAAAGGGGTCTGAAAGAAAAATCATTAACATGGTGAAATACATCTTGATGATGTCATCAGATGTATTTCACCATGTTAATGATTTTTTTCAGACCTCCATTTTTTAGGATTTTAGCTATGGGATCAAGGGGGTATTCGAATATGGTCCTAAATACATATTTGTATTTTATTTTTTTAATTATCTACTACAGTCCTAATAAACCCCAGGAAATTATAACTGGCCACAAAAGTTCAACAACCTAAACCATGAACCTTGGTGGGGAAAAAAAAAAGTTTAACCTTTAAGTAGGCTACAGTACATAGTAAATGTACTCAGTAAATGTACTCAGTTAACTTTACACCACAGTGTGCACATGTATGCGTGTGTGTGTGTCTGTGTCTGTGTCTGTGTGTGTGTGTGTGGTTGTGTGTGTGTGTGTGTGTGTGTGTGTGTGTGTGTGTGTGTGTGTGTGTGTGTGTGTGTTGCCTGTGAGGGTTAAATATACACCTGCATATAGTACACACCCAAAAACGTGCACAGATGTGAACGCCGGCGATGTGCACATAAACACCCGTGCACGTGCACTTTTCGGGCCCCCCGAGGGGTTTAGCGGGACCCATTGTTCGGCGGGCTGGGTGTGCCAGGGGGAAGATTTTAGCTGTCACACCGCGTGCTCACTGGAGGACTGTGATGGGAGCGAGGGAGGGTGGAGGGTGGTGGTCTGGGGGTGGGTTTAATCAGTTTGAGGTATTTGGGTTTGATAACCCAATTATTCAGCACGCATACTGTAAACACACACACACGCACGCAAGCACGGGCGTGCACGCGTGTGCGGGATTAGTATGCATGTGACCTCAAACGACCTCTGAATAAAGCAGAGAGAGAGAGAGATGCTTTGTAATTGTCTAACATTTTGGGAGAGAAGTGTCAGTGTGAAAAATAAAGATCCACTGCTTGGCTGGAAATGGTTGGATTCCGTATAGTTCATTTTCATTGCAAACTAAATATTATCATCATTAATAATAAGCGATTTTCAAGACCACCTCTCATTGAATGGAAGATTTACTTACAATTCTTCTTCATCCTCAAATTACCCTATGTGCAGATTACTTGTAAATCAACCCTTTCTGTACTGTAACGTGTTTTGGTGTTCTAAGCAGCTATTTAAAAATAGCTGATCTACAAGCTCATAGCGTGCCACCAAGTGTCAAAAACTAGAATCTAGCGTCAGAAATTTGAATCTGCCGTCAGAAACGAGAATCTAGGGTCAGAAACTAGAATCTACTGTCAGAAACTAGAATCTAGCGTCAGAAACTAGAATCTACTGTCAGGAACTAGAATCTAGCACCAAAAACTAGAATCTAGTGCCAGCAACTAGAACCTATAGTCACGACTAAATGGGTCAAGTAATAGTAATACACACAGTGTTACAGATGTTAGCGGTGTTGAACTTGCATTTGCATTATGTGTTGCCAAATATGGCTGCTGTGGTTCGAGTGGCTGCAGCAAAGGAATGACAGAGCCTCTCTCCTCCCACCGCTATCCGTTATCACGTCCACTCATCTGAAAACACATCCCAAACCGCCTTTATTTATCTGGCCCTGTTTGTTGTGGCAAGCCTGAGTTATGACACCGCAACGCCGAGATAGGGCACACAGCGCAGAGATAGACCTGACCGTATCAGCATATACGGGCCGCTTTTCAGGATGCAAGCGTGTGTGTGTGTGTGTGTGTGTGTGTGTGTGTGTGTGTGTGTGTGTGTGTGTGTGTGTGTGTGTGTGTGTGTGTGTGTGTGTGTGTGTGTGTGTGTGTGTGTACACGTGATGTTAGATAGAGACAGCATTGAACATGAGATGATATGACATGGCATTCCAGGAGAGGGAAATAAAGGCTTTCATCCAATGCAATCTGTTTAACAGATAGCATTTGGTTGAAGCTTTTATTTTCTTAATGACATTAACTACTCGTATGAGATACTGATGCAAAGATAGCCCGAATTGGACATGCGATTATGTGACATGACTTTCCAGGTAAGGGAAATAATTGTGATTGTCATAAAATGCTATCATTTCATCGCTTATTTGGTCTGTGTGTGTCACAGGTGGGCTGTGGACAGTGGACGCTGCCCAAACTGTGTGATAAATTAAATTTGATGATGTGAGATGTTGTGACATGGCATTCCCAAGTAAGGGGAATAAAGACTCTCACCAAATGTAATCTGTTTAACAGATAACATTTGGAATAAGGTGGACATGATGAGATGGTGTGGCATGACTTCCCAGGTAAGGGAACTAATTGTGATTGTGATCATGATGACAGTGGCAAATCGTACGGTATATTAAAATTAAATGATGTGTGACGATGTGACATGGCGTTCCAAGTAAGTGTAAAGGCTTCCTCCAAATTCAATCTGTTGGTAAGAGATAGTGATGTGAATACTTGTGAGTTGATAAGCGTCCTCACTTCCCCCCCGACCGCACTGCGAGCGTGTTGCAATGCTGTTCGTTTTAATGCACGTTCGGCTACTTTATTGCAGTCGTTTTGGTCAGTATACTCGCCTCCTCTAACACTAACCCTAACCATAACCTCAAGCACGTCGCCATGCTGACACAGGGCTTAAAACAAGGCGGCCAACCGGCCACACTGATTGAAGATTTCCTGGTTTTCGTCTTATCAATGCAATCGTGTCAGTCGGCTCCCAGACAACATGACTGGTGGAGAAGATCGGCTAATAAGCAGCCTCTTGATAATGTTGAAGCACGTGCTACCCACATGAAAAACACAACTAAATGACAAAATATCTCACTTTATGAGGAAGTGGTGTGGACTTACACCCTGGCCACGAGAGACACTCCCTTCCCGTCCAAACTGGGTGGCTGTATGAGGCTAGATCACTTAATAAACAATGATGACAAGACTGTCAAGGACATGGGTTAGTTTCTAGACATGAAACTGCGTAAGGTGCCCCTGGTAGGAGAGGGAGGGAGTGGTTCAGAAGAAATCCCAGACTTAACATGGACACGTGCGACTTTGGTTTGGTGTGTGGTCAGATTGGCTTGAACTCAGTGACCTCTGGAATATCTGTGATCCCTGAACAACTGTTTGATCTCAATGCACAAGTCTTAGCCCTTAGCACTTGCAGTAGTACTTGTGCTGTTTTCCCAACGTGTTCTTGTTAAAAGTGATTCCAAATAAAGACAGTAAATGTGTGCACCATGTGCATGGGGCTAAGATAGCAGCATTGAACATGAGATGATCTGACATGGCGTTCCCGATAAGTGAAATGTAGGCTTCCACCGAATGTAATCTGTTAGTAAGAGATAGAGAACACAGGAATACATGCGAGTGTGTGTGAGCGCGTGCGTGCGTGCATGCGTGCGTGTGTGTGTGCATGCGTGTTGTGAACATGACTTCATTGTGGTTCTATTGATGTTTTTACAAGGAGGTTCCCTCTGGTGGAAAGGTTCAATGTTAAAAGCCATTGTAAAACTAACTTCTTACGAGACGAATGCACACACATGCATACAATATGCATTACGTATGTACACAATCGCATACGTACACACACACGGGTTGGGGGACCCCCCTCTGGCCTCAGTATAAATATGGTCATTGTCCAGTGAGTCAGAGACGTCATGTCTTTTTTTCCGCAAACGCATGACTCACATGTCCTGCCATGGCCTCTGGGCAGATTAGCATTGTCAACTATCAGTAAACCACATCAATAAAACAGAGAATCTCCCTCTCTCTCTTAGGAACACTTCACAGATTATCTAAATGTGACCGTCATCACAAGATGGTTCCCTTTCTTACTATACGCTCTGGGCCTCAAGAGATGGACTGTGGACAGGAGGACTACCGATAAGCCTAGCTAAGAGGGTTCATTGTTTCGTTAAGTTTAGGGTTAGGATTTGAGATGGATAGGGTACTTTTGGAACATACCCTATCTGAAAAGATTCCCTATAATGAATCTTCAGACTAATGACATTGCACCATGGACAGTGCCAAACTGGACGGAGTATATGAAACTTGAAAGCATGTACAAGACAGAATGTTGGATTTGTTGAGCATTCTATGGCATGCATTGTTGTTTGTGAATTATTGTGAAGAAGCAATTCCACAACCGGTTGAGAGAAGGATAACATGCTGCTTTTCTATTAGTGTGGCTTGATGATGTCGAAGAAAATGTTTATTTAATCACACTTTCCATGAAAGCACTTCCTTCGCGAAAGTACCTAGAATAGTAAAACAGTGTTAATGACTTAATGCAAGCCATAGGTTTGATGTGTTTGTCTGCCTGTTTTATTGTCAGTCTGCCGCAAATTACTTGGATTTGGACCATTAAACGCAAAAATGGTTTGTTTGGTGTTAAGCTGGACCATGTGTTATACATGTGTTTAAAAACTATTGTGTTCTACCCTCTGCTGCACATCAGCTCTTAGATCTAAACAGAAAAATGTCTTTCTGATTGCATTAAATGACGTTAAACCACATCAAACTCACTTCGCCACTCCCTTAATGCACTCTTAATGCATGTGCTTACTGTAACTGTGATATTAATTTTATACAAGTATTCTATACAGGTGGTCCCCAGGCTAAATGAGGGACAGTTGGTTAACCAGGTATAACTATTTGAGAGTGTAAACACGAAACCTTGCGGATCCATGTGGTTTCATGTTTACACTTTCAATAGTTAGAATATTAATCATCTGAATTAGCCCAAGTCTACACGACTAGAGAATGTAGAGGAATGTATTTATCTGTATGTTTGCCTGGAATTGAGGGCAAAAATAAAAGAAATCTTTAGTTTTGGGGACTGTGGGGTGAAAAATATCATCAAATGGTGGTCCGTGGCTCAAATGTTGAATAAATAGTGGGCCCTGGTATCAAAATCGTATCATCTGCCTGCTAGCCTTAACATCTAGACAGGACACATGTTCATCTTAATTGTAACATATGTGCTGTGTAACTTTAAAACCGACAACAACAACAAAATCTAACATCTTACAGCTGCTTGGTATTGAGTAAATGCCAATGATGAAGACTAGACCTCAGACGAAACAGATTAAATCTGTCTCGAAACGAGTAATTCCGATGCGGCGCTCGCAGATGTATGATGAAACACAGATGAGGGAAAAAAGATGACATTATGCTATCATGCTTGGCCTTTTGTTTTTGTTCATATATGCGTATAAATGTATAAAAACTTTTATCCATTACATACAGTATGTGCCATGCTGTGCTCGCAGTTGTATGATGAAACACAGACGAAAAAAGATTGCATTATGATATCATGCTTGGCCTTTAGTTTTTGTTCATGTACTGTATGTGTTTAATGTGTTTATATGTATAAACACTTTTATCCATTACATATTTGCCATGCTGCGCTCGCAGGTGTATGATATGATGAAACGCAGATGAAAAATAAAGATTACATTATGATATCATGCTTGGCCATTTGTTTTTGTAATGTGTGTGTTAACCTTGAAATGTATAAACACTTTTATCCTTTACATATGTGCCATTAGTGTTTGTGTGCATGCAGTGCACTCACGTGTCCGTCTGTGTCCAAGCAGAATTCCATTAGTTAAAGTGAGCGTGTCATGCCTCTTTGGAGATAACAAATATTATTTGTAATGCTAATCTTGATAGTGACGTCATGCAGAAGGCATAACTTTCCCCATGCCAGGCTTGGGTAGCAGACAGTGCTAACAATACTAAATATGTGATCGCACCTGGTGCTTTGGTCCTCTTGTCGGACAAGACTAATTTCCCCTGGGAGCCATGAAAGTGTATTTTTTTATTTTTTACCCAAATTCACTTTTTAGCATATTGATACAGTTTAAACTTTGATCTTACTATTCATCCGAACAGTTAGATGATTTGGAGAAGTTACATAGCAACATGCTAGTTGTTTTGGAGTCACATTTGGCTTCATACTGTCTCAAATATCTACTTGAAAATTATTATTCTCACTCGAATATTAGATTGACATTGGGTTGAGGTGTTGTTGTTTACAGTAACTATCGTAATTTCGCACATGAGTCCAATGCCACTATATCAAAAGATGGAAAGACAAAAATCATATATGTGACATCAGGGGACAAGAGAGAGGCAGAGGCATATATGGCAGACGACTAAATATTGTAGGAATCTATGGAGGCGAATGTAGCGAATGTAATGTAGAGGAAGAGCAGGTTGGCCAATCATCCGTGGGTCGGCGGTACGATTCCCTGTCTACGTTATGTTTAAAAGCATCCTTGGGCAAGGCACCTAACCCCGAATTGCTCCTGAGGTGCTGGTGAACGCATTGCACTACGTAAAGCGCCTTGGATAAGAGCGCTATAGGAATGCACTATTTACAATAAGATGGTTGGATAGAGGCTCACAGGCCAGTGAGTAACATGCAGGCTGATGTTAACTCCCATCCATAGGATGCCTCCAGGAATCTGCTCTTTTCATTTTTTAAGTCTCAGACTGTTCCGATATCCATCGTGTGCATGCATGCATGCGTGTGTGTGTGTGTGTGTGTGTGTGTGTGTGTGTGTGTGTGTGTGTGTGTGTGTGTGTGTGTGTGTGTGTGCGTGTGTGTGTGTGTGTGCAACCTGCACGTCTATCCTGGTCTCCTTATAAGGAGACCAGACATGGGACCGGACAGAACATGCAGGTTAAGATGAAACATCGAACAAGAACATGTGGGTCACATGGTTTACGAAACCGCGTCACGTTTTATGTCCTGCAATGATGATAAAGAATGAGGTTGAGCGTGTGCGTGCCGTGCACGTGCTGGCGTGGGCGCGCGCATGTGCATGTACACAGTATGTGAGGGAGAGTGTCCCAGGTGTGTTTATGTTACCAGAGGGATTCCTGTGGATTTCGTTCACATTGCACCACGTGCATGTTTCTATGTCAGTGTGTGTGTGTGTGTGTGTGTGTGTGTGTGTGTGTGTGTGTGTGTGTGTGTGTGTGTGTGTGTGTGTGTGTGTGTGTGTGTGTGTACACACAATTTGTGCTCACTTAATGCGTGTGCATATGCAGCTTGCATGTATTAGTCTGTGTGTGTGTACGTGTGTAGTGTGTGTGTACGTGTGTGTGTGTGTGTGTGTGTGTGTGTGTGTGTGTGCGTGCGTGCGTGCGTGCGTGCGTGCGTGCGTGCGTGCGTGCGTGCGTGCGTGCGTGCGTGCGTGTGTGTGTGTGTGTGTGTGTGTGTGTGCGCACATATACATGTGTGGGACACGACATCTCTTCAAAACACAGGCTTTCCAAACACTAACAGCTGTGTGTCCCTCATGGGCCTCTGTACTTTCCACTGATTTAAAAAAGAAAAGAAAAAACAGAACTGCCCACCCTCAAACAGGGTCAAGGAATGTTTGTAGAGGACGGTTACCATGGCTGCACGGGACACAGTGCCATGTCAGAGGAGAGAGAGGAGTCACATCAAAAGCATTGTGAAAGTTACTGTATATCTGACGTTGCTACACATCCTCACAGCCTAAAAGGCAAAACTTGCCTTTTATCCAGACCATGGATAAAAGGACCATGTCGCCTTCTGAGACCCTCGTAAAAGGACTTCTATGCCTTTTCTCTAAAAAGGCGTTCCGTGCCTTTTCCGTCAGAAGGCATAATGTGGTTAGTGATTTATCGGCAACCTCTGGGGTATGAAGGAGCGCTTGTTTTATCTGCTGGCTACTACTAGTAGGGCGGGGCGAAGGAAGTTTTACTGAGGTTATGGTTAGGGTTAGGTTAGGTTTAGGCATAGGTTTACTGAGGTTAAGTTTAGGGTTAGGATTAGGTATAGGCATAGCTTAGGTTTACTGGGGTTATGTTTAGGGTTAGAGTTAGGTTAGGGTGAGAGTTAGACGGTGCTTTATGCGGTAACTAACCCTAAACATAACCTCAGTAAAACTATGCTTCGCCCCGCCCTACTAGTAGTAGCCAGCAGATAAAACAAGCGCTCCTTCATACCCCAGAGCTCTCCGATAAATCACTAACCACATTATGCCTTCTGACGGAAAAGGCACGGAACGCCTTTTTAGAGAAAAGGCATAGAAGTCCTTTTACGAGGGTCTCAGAAGGCGACATGGTCCTTTTATCCATGGTCTGGATAAAAGGCAAGTTTTGCCTTTTAGGCTGTGAGGATGTGTTGGCCACAGTCACGATTTCAGAATTGGAAGATCAGGTGTTGACGATTTCCTCTATCGGAGAAGGAGGGGAACATGGTGAAGGAGGGGTTAATCAGACTAATCAATTTACTTTTTGAAATAGAAGTCACATCCGTATGCGTGAAGTGAGCGGTGCTCTAATCATCTTACACCCTTGTACATCATCATCAAGTATTGTGGTCCTGCATTGGCCAAGGGTTCCCACTGATATACAATTCTCTGTCAATAGCACTATCAACAGGCTACAGGAACAGGAGATAGGCTCCTATGGGCTCCACTATGGGCCTAAAGCAGTGGTTTTCAACCTTTTTCATACAAGGGCCCAGTATTTAATCAGAATTTGAGCCACAGACTGACGGACCACCATTTGATGACATTTTAGCCCCACAGACCCCAAAACTTAAGAATTCTTTCGCTTTTGTCCACAATTCCAGGCTGATTTTGAAAAAAAAAAAAAAAAAAAAAAAAAACTGTCAAACCTACAGGTCAAAATCACGATTAATCTTCTACATTTAGTTGTGTAGACTTGGGCTAATTCAGATGCTGAACTCTTGAGAGTGTAAACATGAAATCAAATGGACCCACATCTGGATAACCAACTTTCCAACATTTAGCCTGGGGACCACCTGGAATCTTCTCAGGGACCACTGCTGGTCCCCGGACCATGCGTTGAAAACCCCTGGCATAAAGTGTCCCAAGAGAACAGTGTACTCAGGTGTAACCACTTGAACCAACAACAATCAAGAACGAAGATGAAACACAGAAGTTATGTGGTTTCACTAATCTTTTTTAAACGCTTCTGGATGAAGGTACTGTATATTCATCTGCTACACCTTCATCTGGTGCAGTGCATTCATTTGGAATTAAAAAAAACGCTGTAACAGCTGTATTTGGGTCTTGAAAACATTTTCCATGCAGTCTGCTGGTAATTATTTCTCCCCTGAATTTCTCTGTTTTACCATACACACGCTTGACAGATGAGTCCAACATGTGTATGGCTAAACAGAGACAGAGACACGTTTTTTTTGGCAGATGCGTCACATTATCGGTTCCTAGACTTCTTTCGGAATTAGCGATGGCAATTAGGCATTATCTAACAGAGCAAACATGCATATCTGAGCCCCTGATGTTTTCCACTTGACTGTATTGCTTGGGGTTGGGGTGTAGAGGTGTCATTCATTGTGTGCAAGTAGCCTGCAATTCTGTGTTTGTGTGTGTATGTGTATTTTAGGAGAAAGATACCCTGAAGATCGCAGTCGTGCGGACCGGCTTGGGTCACTTTCTAAGTCTCTTCGTTCTACATAAATGACTGGCATCAGTAGCTATATTTGTAGTAGGAGTGTAACAATGTGGTAACTGTACCGAAATATCATGTTTAATTTTCAAAAGTTGAAGTATACTGTTATGAAAAGAGAAAATATTGTATAATTTGACTTTGTATTATAACGACTCGCAATATAAAGAATCGGTATTGAATACTAAGTACTTATTGCATGGTAATTGCAATTTTAAGAAGAAAAGTCATTTTAAGAAGAAAAACATGTCATGTGTTCAAAAGTGCAGCATGTGTTCAAATGTTAATTAGGAGATTTACAAATCCCCTAATTTGTAGTGTTTCTACATCATCAGCCGTCACCTGTTCTGGTGTGCGTTCCACTCCTGTGAACTTCAGTTCTTATCATCGTCGTTAGCTCAGCTGAATTCAAAGTTAAATGCCATGTACTGTATGTTGCGTTCATAAAGTACACAAAACACAACATTTAATGTGAGTACAAGTTGTCTGACAACTGTTTCCCTCCTGTACATAATTTGTATGTTAGTTTTGATATAAGTGATAAAAATGAAATGAATTGAGGGGAAACACAGGAATAAAATATGATAATACACATGAAGAGAAGAAGAACGTACATTACATCTTACACACCTGTGCCAGGCACGCACACAGACACACGCACACACACAGAGGAATAATTGTAGTGTGTACAGGCAGCGTTTTTTGCTGTATTAACAGAGCTGAGCATCAACATGTTTAACGAGCTCGGAGGGAGTTTCAGCAGGTGTAATAACGGCATTATAAAACAGGGCTGGAAAAATGCTACAGATGATCACGCCATGCCATGCCTTCATGTGTGATTAACAACCACGTCACCTACATTAAAATCACAATACTCAGTATTCCACAGGTTTGCATCATGGCACTGTTTTGTGTGTGTGCGTGCGTGCGTGCGTATGTGTGCATGTGCATGCGTGCACGCATAGTGCACAGTATTGTATGATATGTAAATAAAATGATCTCTAAATGAATAAAATGGCCAATATACAAGCTGTTGTGATGCATTGTAACCTTGTAAGTCTGCTATTTTTGACAAAGGCAGTTGGTGTAGACCACCAGTGGCCCTTGAGAGGGTTCCAGGTGGTCCCCAGCTAATGAATGGAGTTAGTAACCAAATGGACTCTTAGATCTTTAGAACTCTAGAGCATTTACACCCCCAGAGTGTACACAACATTTTACTTAAATTTAAAAAAAATGCAGAAGAATAGTTATTTTGATGACAGTTGTCATCTGTTATCCTTCCTAAATACAGCATGGAATTGTTGAAAAAACAAAAGTCTTTAGTCGTTTTGGTCTGAGAGACTATAGATCTCCTCAAATGGTGGTGGCTCAGTTGCTGAATAAATAGTGGGCCCTGGTAACAAAATGGTGTAGACGTGAAAAGAACACACCAAGTACGCTGTAATTACAACGTAAGTACAGTGCAACTACTCCACTGGGGTCTGTTTTACTGAGCATAAAAAGGGGTCACCCTGGTTGACCTGAAGTGACCTGGACATGAATTCCTAACATTGTCAAAGTATCCAGCACCCCTGGAACTGCACCCCGTGCTGAGAGAACCACTGCTGGGTGGAAGCATCTGATCTGAATGAGCTGAACACCATGCAGTTTGCTGGAGAGACCATGTGGGGGCAGTGTGGTGTGCTGGAATCACTGCATGCTGCTGCTCAGTATGTAGTGATGCACTGAGGGAGGGCACATCTCTGGATGCTGTTTACAATGCATGCTTCAAGTTTCTAGATGGGTGGATTGTTTCCTCTATATCCTGTTGTAGATAGAATTACTCATTTCTATTCTATTTTACTCTATGCATTTGAGGAATGAAAGAAGGAGGAATAGAGATGACAGATGGAGGATTGGAGATAAATAAAGGCATAGAAAGACTGTGTGCACACACTCACACACAGGCACACACACACACACACACGCACACACACGCGCGCACACACACACACACACACACACACACACACACACACACACACACACACACACACACACACACACACACACACACACACACACACACACACAGACACACACACACACACACACACACAGTCTGCCCGTCTGTCTGTCTGTGATCCTGACCTATGGCTCTCCTCTGGCCTTTGTTGTTGGCAGTGACCCTTGACCCCTGCTAGACTGACACCCCTGGTTGGCTAAGTGCATGAGCCGGGCGATGAAAGGTGTGTGTGTGTGTGTGTGTGTGTGTGTGTGTGTGTGTGTGTGTGTGTGTGTGTGTGTGTGTGTGTGTGTGTGTGTGTGTGTGTGTGTGCGTGTGTGTGTGTGTGTGTGTGTGTGTGTGGTGTTTAGGTGAAGTCTAAACATCAGCTTTCCACCTTGTTTGGGCTACAGAAGGTAGTGATAAAACCATACACGTGCTATTACTGTACCTGTGTGCGTGCGTGCGTCTGTTGAGGATATAATGCTGGGCATGTATGGAGGTACATAATATCTGTCGTCCAACCCCCCCCCCCCCCCCCCCCCCCCCCCCCACACACACACACACACACACGCAGATGTGCCTGCAAACACACGAGGGCATGCACGCCACACACACACTCCACACACTCCACTCAGAGGCGCTCGCTCAGCAAAACGCAGACATCCTTATTAATCACAAACACAACAAATTAGAGAACACATGAAGAAACAGAGAGAGAGAGAGAGAGAGAGAGAGAGAGAGAGAGAGAGAGAGTGTGTGAGAGCGAGAGTGTGCACGTGCGTGCGCGCGCGAGAGAGAGAGAGAGGAAGAAGCAGACATGCAGAGATCAAAGCCCTCTTTTATAGTGGTCTGTAACATAGTTATCTCTGTGAGCAATCTGTGCATGAGTGCATGAGTGTGTGTGTGTGTGTGTGTGTGTGTGTGTGTGTGTGTGTGTGTGTGTGTGTGTGTGTGTGTGTGTGTGTGTGTGTGTGTGTGTGTGTGTGTGTGCGTCATAAAGTGTGATCCTACTGGTGATGAGCCTCAACTCAGGTCCCTCCATCATTGTTGTCTCTCGTTTCGCTCCACTTTGGGATCAAAGTGAAGAAATGTGAGTCTGTTTACCACCGGCACAACTCACTGACTATTTTATTTATATTTGTCCTCTTTCTCTCACGCTCAGGTTCACACACATCTATTCCAGCTCTTCTATTTTAACTCAATCTGAACTGAGGCCAAAAGGGACGTCCCAAATGGAGGACTAAAATGTTGTCCCTGGAACTAAAATATTGTCTCTGGAACTAAAATATTGTCTCTAGAACTAAAATATTGTTCCTGGAACTAAAATATTGTCCTTAGAACTAAAATAGTGTTTCTGGAACTAAAATATTGTTTCTGGAACTAAAATATTGTCCTTAGAACTAAAATAGTGTTTCTGGAACTAAAATATTGTTTCTGGAACTAAAATATTGTCCTTAGAACTAAAATATTGTCTTTGGGACTAAAATGTTGTCCCTGGAACTAAACTACTGTCCCTTGAGCTATAATATTGTCTCTGTAACTAAAATATTGTCCCTGGAACTAAAATATTGTCTCTGGAACTAAAGTATTGTTTTTGGAACTAAAATACTGTCCCTGGAACTAAAATATTGTCTCTGGAACTAAAGTATTGTTTTTGGAACTAAAATACTGTCCCTGGAACTAAAATATTGTCCCTGGAATTAAAATGCTGTCCCTGAAAAAAAAAAAAAAAAAAAAAATAAAAATGTCTCTGGAAATAAGATCTTGTCCCTGAACTAAAATGTCGTCCCTCAAGATAAAAACAAATTGTCCCAGGAGGAACTAAAGTTTACTTCTTGGAACTAACGTTTTTTTTTTTTTGTCCCCGTAAAATGTTCACCATAATTTCAAAAAAATATCAGACCTACAAGCTCATAGCGCGCCACTCGGTGGCGCGCTATGAGCTTGTAGATCTGATATTTTTCAATATCTAAAAAAACACCTAAAGGATGCACGTTCGTAATGGTTTAATCCACTTGCCTTTTTCTCTCTCTCTCTCTGTCTCTCTGTCTCCCTCTCTCTAGGGTTAACTGTGGAGGAATTCGGTCAGCCGGTGGACGCACTGAGCCACTCTTTCATGGAGAGGCCCCGCAGAAGGGGGGGCCGCGCCACGCCGCTCATCCACCCCCTCCTCCTGCATGGTCCTTCCTTATCTGTCCAGTCCCTCGGAGACCGTCTGCGTCAGACACTCATCTCCTATCAGCTTACCTGCAGTCTGCGCTCTCTCTCTCTCTCTACTACTACTACACTACCCACAGCCTTGTTCTTTCATGTCCTTTCTTAACCTGACTGTGTGTTGTCTGAGAGCTCCGCCGCGTCGCTTTATAGATGCCTGCTCCGTGCTTTTATTATTCTCCGTTTTCCTCGTGTGCAACTAAAACTAAAACGCGGCTTTCTGAGAAGTACACTTGTGTTAGGGTGATTTGTGTTGGTGTGTGTGAGCTGTACGTTGGTTTGTTGATTTGTTTCACTGTCTTTTGCTCAGAATCTGAATTCCAATTTCCAGCGGTTCTTGGAGAGCCAGCGAAATCCAAAAGCGACCTCGCCCGCGGGCGCCCGGTTTCAAAAGCGGGCGCCCGGTTTCAAAAGCGGGCGCCCGCTTTCACAAAAACGGGCGCCCGGTTTCACAAGCGGGCGCCCGTTTTCACAAACTAGGCTATGCCTAAACCTAACTCTAACCCTAAACTTAACCTCAGTAAACCTATGCCTAAACCTAACCTAACCCTAACCATAACCTTTTGAAAAGGGCGCCCGTTTGTGAAAACGGGCGCCCGCTTTTGAAAACGGGCGCCCGCGGGCGAGGTCGCTTTTGGATTTCGCCCCTGCTGGGTTCTTGAGTATGTCAAACTTTCTGTGGCTTTACATCAGTTTTAGTTAATAGTAACTTTGTAGATTTTGATTATTGTTTAAAAAAATAAACATGCATTAACCACTTTATGGGCATTTGAAAATAGCCGATCAAATAGCTCACAATGCGACGCATGCTATTGGCATAGTTCAAACATGTCTTTGCGCCCGAAATTACTATTGCTGCATGCCGCGTTGTTTAATGAAAAATTTCTCCATGCTCTACTTTTCTGGGTTGGGGTAAGTTTGGTAATCACACAGTTGCACACCGGGAACACATACCCCTATTAGTTTGTATAGTCAGTGCAGTCAGCATGAATATATGGAACAAACCCAGTGTTCAGAGTGCCACGTTCCTCCCCACCGATATGGGGCGCATACAATTGAAAGCCAATGGCGGAAGAAAAGCTTGCATAAAAATGCTTTTTATCAAACAACACGACATACAGCAATGGTAATTTCAGGTGGTGCAAGAGTCTAACACCACAGGTGTGAGTACTTTATGTCAAAAATCGGAATGTTTTCGTGCAAGTTTTGAATGTAAGTGTAGCGACCCATGTAGAACTCGATTAAGACACTACACTACAGACACTACGTTTGCCCCAGTTTTTTCTCCTATACTTCCTGGCCACTGGCATTGCGCCCTGGAGCCCCAATTACATTACAGGTCCACACGAACACGCACACACACACACCTACGGGCACACCACCTAAACCATCCTGTCCTCCCTAACAATGCCCTCTGACCTCTTAGGTTTACCCAATGGGAGCGGATGTTATTGGAGCTAATGGATTCAGTATGACACACCTTGTAGAGTTTAGGAGAGGCTTAGACAAAACAATGTGCGGGCGCATGCACACACACGCGTAGACACATGCGTGTGTGTAGTGCTTAAAGAGACATTTCACGCATTGAGACAAAAAAAACATGCTAATGACATTTAGAAGATTTAGAACAATTTCCTATGTTTTCTAATACGTGGTTTTAAAGATTTTAGATTTTGTCAGTGAGCCTCAGTGTCTGATGTCATCGACTACTACTACCTAGACTACAGTTACCACAATGCTTTGGTGCACTGCACCTGCTTGTGGATAGGGGGGAGGGTAGTCATCAGAGACACTGGGCTCACTGCTAAAACCTAAAATATCTAAAGCCACATATTACACACATGAAGGCCTCCAGGAAAGTGTTCTAGATGTCTTCTAAATGCCTTTAAATGTCACTGCAAAAATGGATAAATGTCCCTTTTTATTGCGTAAAACACACTAAAACCTGTATTTTCAGCTCACAATGCTCACGATGTGATGCATCGTAGATTAGCTATTTTCAATAGAAAGCAGCTGCCTTCGCGGCTGGAGGAACTCTGACCGTAGCAACTTTCAAACGCCGGGCTTTCGTGAACAACTCAAGCCTCCATTAGATTAAAAACCGAAACGGGACGACGGGGACAAAATAGACACCTTTAGCAGCAAAACGTCCACCCCTCAACAATGACAGTTAAACACGCTAATGTAGCCGCAGCGCTGACCCTGTCATTTGCGATCCCCGCGCAAAAAGGGCCCTGCGCTAGGAGTTAACACAGAGTGTGTGTCCTAAACTACATGTCATTTAGCGAGTGAACCCGTGCACGCGGGCGGCTCTGGCTTCAGTACGGCCGTTAGTCGCTGTGTTATTTAGCAAGTAAATGGAGTACAGTAGAGGTGAGGTAAGTATAGCCTCTTGTGTCAGACAGTAATTGTTGTTTGGATACAGGCTGGGGGTAGAGACAGGGTTTCTTGGGGGCAGCTTGGGGGCAGGGTTAGCCTGTACTGTAGTAGTATGTTGTAGTACAGGTACTGTACTCTGGTCTCAGTCAAGGTAAGGTTTGCCCAGTGTATGTGCCCAGTGGTACCTTTACTTGAATACATGAAGGCTCGACCCAAATAATACTCGGACCAGCCGAAATGTTGCGACATTGAGGGGTCAGAAAACTGAGCTCTCGGGAGGGCTGTTGCTGCCTGAAAGAGGGACATTTTTTCTGCGAGAAAGAAATCGTCAGATACTATGTATCGTCAGATACTATCGCAGAAAAAAATCGCCAGATACTACGTTTGGATCAAAAGATGGATTAAAGAATGGTATCAACTAATTGCTTTGTCCTACGGTAGGTGGGAAAGTATTGCACTTGAGTACAATTTTGAGGTATTGTACTGGTACTTTAGGTACCAGTTACTTTGTATATGTTGACTATTGCTAGATCTATGCATACAGGTATTTCCAATGCTTTTGGTGTTGGGAGTAGCATGCAAAATGTATGGTAAATATCAAAAATGATGTGAAGCTTGCAGTGGCCTGGTCAGCACAGCAGAGAAATTCGGTTAATAGTGCATCAGCACACACACGTGCACGCACGCACACACACTGGGCTCCCTCCCTCCACTTGTGAACTTGTAGATCGGCTATTTCCGGCAAAAGTTCACGCCAGATGTTCAATCCAGGTGTTGGTTAATTACTTTTAGATAGGAATGTTATTATTTTCCATGGATACTTGGATGTGTTTTCGCCAATGATGTGGGCACCAACGGCAAGCCTGCAAGCTTGTGCTTAAATCAAAGTAAGTAAAGACAAGATAAATAGATGCCTGATTTATCAAGTTAGGATATTAATTACGTTGTGGTTGAATGAAGCATGTAGAAACCTGCACACAGAGAGAGATGATTAGCCACCACTTCAGCTATTGGCTATGTATTTATGGGTGCATGTGTACTCCAAGTCCCAGGCATGCATAAAATACAACACATACTGTAGTGTACGTTCCCAATCTCAGTCATAAAGTAATTATTTGAGGAAGATCAATATGGCACTTGTTGACAGTTTACTGTAAGGTAAGCCGGCTGGTAATCCTCCATATCAGCAGCCACACAAAGTGCAAACTACCGTTCTCAACGCCAAACAGATTTCAGCCAAATTCTCACCCAAATTGTACAGTGTGTTAACCCACAATTAGATCGAGTTAAAGTGAATCAAACATTTACACATATGCGTGTGTGTGTGTGTGCGTGTGCGTGTGCGTGTGCGTGTGTGTGTGTGTGTGTGTGTGTGTTTAAGATAAATGACCTCACACCATGTTGATGGTCTGTGAATTATAATTTTCTCCATGCTAACATTTAGAACAGACCATATGAGAGAGAGGCAGAGAGACAAAAGGGTGAACTAGAAGAGGAGGAAGCAGGGAAAACGTATAATTTGAGCGTCAGGCATGAAGTGACAACTACACATTGTGGGTAATTGACATGCTTTCTGTGGAGTGGTGTTTGCGGTGAAATTACTGTGTTCAGTAAAACAACTGACAACACTATTAGCATTTCAACTGCTGATCGGAGGGAAAGGTCTGGAGATGGCCGCCCGGTGGCCTCTGCTCATGCTCTGGTGTCAGTTTTTCTTTTCAATGACCCACAGGTTAGCATGCATTTAGGCCAGTGGTTTTCAACCATTTTCATACCATGGCCCACTATTTATTCTGAAGTTTAGTCTCTCGGACACAAAACTAAGGATTTGTCCACATTTTAGGAGAGATAAACTGAGAAAAAAAAAAAAAAAACATTTTTTTCTAAATTTTCTAATTGTGTAGATTTTTTTTTGAAAATGAAGTAATTCAGATGTTTAAATATAATTCTCGTCTTATTCAGGCTTTCGTCTAATCAATCTAATTGCGTCAGTCAGGAATTATCGCTTTCGGGAATTATCGCATGATAGCGGTCGAAGCAGGTGTGTCAAAATGACCCCAAACATGAAAGTGAATTTTGCCTTTGAGTTGAACTGAACTGAACTGGAAGAACAGATGTGATACCAAGATGGTGTCCAACTGACCACAGAAGGAGAATACAGCTGTTAGCACAGCCCTATTAGATGCTACCATGTGTAGAAGAGCCAAGATGGCATCATCACTTACCCTGCCTCCTTTCTCTGGGTTACACTTGCATCCGCCGCTGCAGTCCTGTCCAGCACATGGTTCATTAGGGTTAATGGTACCCTGGGGAAGAGAGAGAAAGAGAGGGGATTGATTAATACCAAAACTTAATGCAGTAATAACTGTTGGACAGATCTGAACCCCATCTGATGGTGACTAGTGTGAGCCATCATTGAACTGCAATGGCTTTTTGCGTAGAAACACACAACATGATTGCTGTGTTGTTGTGAGAGTTCAAAACTCTCACACTTCCATTCAAAGCAACCAAAGGTTTGACACTACCATATCTTACTGGTCTCATAAAACCCTACAAGCCCTCCCATGCACATCAGCCGACACAGGGAAGCTGGCAGTATCCGTGCTAAAAACGCCTGGCCAACACTCGCCCCAAGCTCTTCTCCCTCCTGGCTCCAAAAACTATGAAATGCACTTCCCATTGAAATCAGAACCACAGACTCACTCCCTATCTTCCACCACAGTCTGAAAACACCTCTTCAATCTCAGCTGAGAGTCAATCTCAGCCCATAGCACTTGTATTACATATCAGCCCATAATACTTGCAGTACCAGTACCATCCTAGGTAGTTTATAGCACCTCATTAGACTTAGCAGTGACTTATATAGATGTCTAATGTATTACCATGTTTTAGTGCTTACATTGTAAATTGTCGCTCTAGGATTAAGAGCGTCTGCTAAATGCCTAAATTGTAAATTATTGTGTTTTTTTTGGACACACAATTTGATCAAGTTCTTCCCATTTTGGGATGCAAAGGTGCTGCATACAGTATGCATGCATCTGACCTACATATCACCACATGTTGTTCAAATGTCTTTCTTACCCGGAGTAAACAAACACGTTAACTCACGTGCAAACACTGAAACTAGATAACCAACACAACCGTTATATACAATAGCTCAAAGTGGCATGCGCGCGTGTGTGTGTGTGTGTGTGTGTGTGTGTGTGTGTGTGTGTGTGTGTGTGTGTGTGTGTGTGTGTGCACGTGAGCGTGCACAAGCAATGCGAGTGTGAGAAAAAGACACTTTAGCATACCTGAACACAACACACCCCTGCCCACTGTGTGTAACCAGAAACTACCCTGAAAGCGGTATGTTACCCTGCAGGGAGAAACTTTATCAAAGAACCACAATAACACAGTCACAATGTCCCTGTGACACTGCGTGTGTGCGTGTGTGTGTGTGTGTGTGTGTGTGTGTGTGTGTGTGTGTGTGTGTGTGTGTGTGTGTGTGTGTGTGTGTGTGTGTGTGTGTGTGTGTGTGTGTGTGTGTGTGTGTGCGCGCGTGCGTGCATGTGTGTGCATGCATGTGAGAGAGAGACAGAGAGAGTGAAAGGGAATCAGCGTGCTTGTTTGGTTTATGTGTGAATGTTTACACAGTATATTTATGCAAGTGTGTGTGTGTGTGTGTGTGTGTGTGTGTGTGTGTGTGTGTGTGTGTGTGTGTGTGTGTGTGTGTGTGTGTGTGCGTGTGTGTATGATGTATGAGCGCGAGTGCATGCATGTGGTTATGCGGGTCACCTTTAAGTGGGTGTGCATGTATCATCTGTTGTTATGTTGTTGCACGTGCGCACCATCACATCCATTCAATATAAACTGTGTGTGTGTGTGAGTGCATGCATGTGTGGTGTGTGTTGCAGGCAGCTGTGTCTGTGTGCGGTTTTATTTGTGTTTGATTTAACTCCGACAGTGTTAGGACTCCACCGCATCCTGTGATAGAAAGATGAGGAAATATAATGTTTGCTACAGCGGGTGTCAGAATGCATCACACGTCCAAGCAGGGGTTTTATATCACTTTAACAGGGCCAGGGATCGACTCCCCACAACGTTGCTCTTCCGTCGGATCAATGATTAATCTTTTTTAGATCCTCATGTTTCATTTTTTTGTTTTGTTTTCCCCGGAAAAGATGGATACTACTCAAATATGCAAACATGTCCCAGGCCAGTAAACAACCTGGTCTGGACCGGGGGGGAATTAGTGATGTCTTGATTGTGTCCAGAGCGGAATCTGGCCCAGAACATCACCTGATTTCAACCAACACAAATCCTGTCCACTGAAGACGGATGTCCCTCAGGGGTTGACACTAAGGTCTCCGAGACACTGGCCCATCAGGCAAGTGCAAGTCAGGTTCTACTTGCCCTCAGGTCATGGTCACTTGCCCCCCAAAAATATATTGTAAATTTTGCATTTAAGTTTACTTTGTGGGTGCTTGGGTTCCAGGTAGTCCCCAGTTAAGTTGGTTAACCAGATGTAACTCTTGAGAACGTAAAAATGAAACCAAATGGACCCTTACGGGTCCATTTGGTTTCATTTTTACACTCTCAATAGTTAAAATTCATCATCTTAATTAGCCCAGGTCGACACAACTAGAGAATGTATAAGATTAGGTCATTTTGATGTGTATGTTAATTTGTTAATTTGTTTTGTTTCCCAAATTCAGCCTGGAATTGTGGATATCTAGAAAGCAGTGGAAAGACACAGAGGCAGAGTGCACAACGACTGCCTTCAAGACAAATTGATCTTGTGTTGTGTTATAGTGCACTAAGTTGCACACTTGCCCGATCGGGCAACCAGGTAGCAGTCTTCACTTGCCCAACCATTTTTTTACTTGCCCGGGGCAAGCGGGCAAGTGTTAGTGTCAAGCCCTGTCCCTGTATGAATAAGAGAGAGTCACATTGAGGCCAGACTAACTTACTATAGTCAGATCTGACCGGGAAATAAGTTAGTCTCAATCTGACTCTCTCTGATTCATCCAGGGATGTCCGTCTTTAGTGGACAGGAATTGTGTTTATTGAAATCAGGTGATATTCTGGGACAGATTTGACTAGTCTAGGATTGCTTTGACCCTGGCTACAATCAAGACATGACTAATTCGTCCTGGTCCTAATCGTGCTGCTTACTGGGGAGGTTCTATGCCATCTAGAGAAATATGGAAATGCTTAGCGGTCCAGGCACTATGGCTGGTAATCTATCGTGACAAGTGTGTCGCGGGTTCAATCCTGACAAACATTGCTGTTTTTCTGATCCCCATGGCTCTCTCCTTGTTTCCTGTCTACTACTGCAGTGGTTTACAACAATTTTGATGCCACGGCCCTCTATTTATTCAGAATTTTAGCCACGGACCACTGTTTGATGACAATTAGCCAACTGCTCAAAACTAAAGACTCATGTCACAGTTCCACGTTGTATTTAGGAAACGTAGATAAATTGAACAATTCTTCTACATTCTCTGGTTGTAGACATCTTGGAAACGAAGTAATTCAAATGTTTAACAATCATGTAACTTAAGAGCGTGAAATTAAACCAATGGATTTCAAAGATCTACAGTGTAAGGGGCCAGAGATTACCATCTCTGCCTCATTTAAGTGGAGACCACTGGAACGTTCTCAAGGACCACTGGTGGTCCCCAGAAAACTGGTTGAAAACCACTGTATTACTGTGATCGATCAATAAAAAGTAAGTGGAAATGTTGCAGGCCATAGGCTGTACAGACACTGAGCCAAATGGACGTGTAAACTCTAAACTTGTACAACTTGTACAGTGCTGCAGAAGTCAAATCATAGTTGCACAACGCTTAAAGCTGCTACACAGACTGTAAGATTTATGTCCTTTACCACTCCAGTGCCAAAATTTCCCCTGCTAAGCTAAGACGTTCCGCCCACCAGAGAGAGGAGACACTGCACTTTAAGCTCCAGGCCATGACATTTTTCATGTCATGTTCATGAATTGACCAGATACTGTACATATACATATAGGGTCTGAATGGAAACAAGGCCGCAAGGCTGACTTGTTTTTTTTCTGTACATTTTTACATACGTTTTTACATTTCTGTAATAAACTGTCTCTGTAATAAAATGTCTTTGACTGTACAACAGGGGTTTTCAACCATTTTCATACCAGGGCACACTATTTGTTCTGCATTTTAGCTAAGGACGATCATTGATTGACTCATGATGTTGACTCATGATGAGTTTAGTCTCTTGGAGACAAAACTAAAAATTTTCAAGTTTGTTACTTTCCACAATTTAGGAGAGACAACTAGCCAAATGTTGAAAATAACAATTCCTCTGTTTTGTATCAGTTGACAAAATTGTCCTATATTTAATTTCAGCGTAGCCTGGATTTAAATTAGATTTCGCCAGTGGAAAAAAAGGTAGTCGTCAAACATCTTTCGTCACGGTTTCAGTGGATGAAATCGAGACAGCATTGCATGCACGGTATGCATGTTGCATGCAAATTGTGTGTGTGTGTGTGTGTGTGTGTGTGTGTGTGTGTGTGTGTGTGTGTGTGTGTGTGTGTGTGTGTGTGTGTGTGTGTGTGTGTGTGTGTGTGCATCCCAGGGTAGGGGGGACCCATCCTGTTTGGGTCGTTCATCCCCTGCAGGTTTCCTCTCTTTTTAGTTAATGATCAGAAACAGACGGACAGACGTACCGACCTTAACTACAACCAGTCGCACCGCTCAGACACACGCGCGCGAGCGCACACACACACGCACACACACGCGCACAGGCGCGTGCGCACACACACACACACACACACACATGCGCACGCACTTATAATCACCAAATTCCAGTCGTACCTTGTGGTCTTAGCCTGTAATACTTTGTAGATTAAAGCCCCTGAGGCGAGATTCATTCATTCATTCATTCATTCATTCATTCATTCATTCATTCATTCATTCATTCATTCATTCATTCATTCATTCATTCATTCATTCATTCATTCTGCAGACAGATAACAGAGTGAATGTGGTGTCCAAACCTGTGTGGAGCTGCTGATGTAATGTACAGGTACAGTAGATATATGACTGATCTCATTCAAACTCCAGTTCATGTACAGGTCTTACCCTGTTCTTGTGTGTGTGCACGCACACTACACACACGCGTGTGTCCTGCACACACTCGGAGTTTCTTTTCTAGGTCAGTCTGTACCGAGTGACACTCCTACCTTACTTTAACATACTAATCCTCAGACACCTTCACATGACACACACACACACACACACACACACACACACACACACACACACACACACACACACACACACACACACACACACACACACACACACACACACACACACACACACACACACACACACACAGGATTGACCCTCGTGCTTTGGCCTGTTCAGGGAGAAAGAGAAAAAGGGAAAAGATGGCGGCATTGTTAAAAGAGAGGTGGGGAGACAGAGATGAAAGGGATTAATATTATAATAAATAATATCTATTATTATCCTAAAGGTCAGGAATCAGACCACAGGGTGAATTTGAGGGAAATGACATGATATGTGGAGAGAGATGGAGAGAAGAGATCCCAGATCAGAGGATGAGTGGAGAGAGAGAGAGAGAGAGAGAGAGAGAGAGAGAGAGAGAGAGAGAGAGAAGGAGGGAAAAGGTCAGTGATGTTGGTCCTGCTTTCTTGATCTCCCCTGCTTCACTAATCAGAATGACAGAAAGAGGGCAAGAGAGAGAGAGAGAGAGTAAATCCAAGGGAGAGAGAGAGAGCGTGGTAAAAGTAAAAGATAGAGAGAGAGAGAGAGAGAGCGACAGAGAGAGAGAGAGAGAGGGAGAGAGAGAGAGGTACGCCTAAAACCTAAGGCCAAAGATGGAAGTGAAGAAAGTGCAATAGTGTAATTAAGGAAAGATAGAAAGAACAGAAAAGTATCACAGTAATAATATGACCGCAATACTACATCAGAAAGCTGTGAAATCACAAGTTCTTTTTAGTAGCAATTTCAGTCACAGTACAGTAACTATACTAACTGCAGCCACATGCTGATCGCTACAGAGTATGGGACGGTAAACAACGCAACACGGATGAAGGATGGGAACTGAGGGAACAAGTCCCTCCAGACCCCAGGATAGAAACACGCTCCATAAAAAGAGAAAAGACCACTGGAGACCACTGGAGTATAGTATCTTTTTTTTTTTAAACAAGGTACTAACACTGCCAGGATTAAAGCACCATACCGGCGCGCTGGAATGTTTATCCCACTAACTACTTCTCTTGCTGTACTTGACTCGCCGACGATCGTTTTCCACCACAGAACCAGACGGAAACTATTCCGTCACCGCATGGAAATCAAACCTGCAAAGACTTGAAGAATTAAAGCGCTAAACATGTGTGGCTTTTAATTAAAACGTTTTTAATCACATTAACATTAAGGTACAGCCCCTGGGCTCTGACGAGATTTACACCTCTGTCATATGTCATTCTACTACGTGAGAACTTGAGTTATTTTTACGAGATTAATTGCTCGAGTCGACTAGAGTCACGAATACCTAAAAACGGTATGTCAGAGTTTAAGTGATTAAAATGCAGATTATGTACAAAGGTAACGCACATCCCCAATTGGTGCTGAGCCAAAAACTGTGGAAGTACAGCAAACGTAGAAAAAAGGAGAGTGGGCTCGCAACTCACTTTAAAGTGCTCCAGACTTTATTTATCGACAATGGCAGAGCAGCGACGTTTCAACCTATTTCAGGTTGAAACGGCGCTGCTCTGCCATTGTCGATAAATAAAGTCTGGAGCACTTTAAAGTGAGTTGCGAGCCCACTCTCCTTTTTTCAGAGTTTAAGTGATTAAAATGCAGATTATGTTCAAAGGTCAAACCGAAAAAAAGTACTGCCCTTGGGGAGAAAAGACGGCAACATCTAAAAATGGAACCACCATCACCGGGTAACGATGTGCGTTTATATTCAACAGCGTGTTCCAAGCACACATACTGGGGTTCCGACAGGGCTCAGGACCCCTTGCGTGGACCCCCCCCTGGTGCGTTCACATGGGCAGATGCAGAAACTCTGCAATTCATTGGCAGAGCAGCCGACACAGTGAAGCTGGCAGTGCCCCCGCTAAAAACGCCTAGCCAACGCTCCACTCGCCCCAAGCTCTTCTCTCTCCTGGCTCCAAAACTATGGAATGCACTTCCCATTGCAATCAGAACCACAGACTCACTCCCTATCTTCCGCTGCAGTCTGAAAACACACCTCTTCAAACTCCATCTCAGTTCATAGCACTTGTATTACTGTACATACCAATCCATAGTACTTGCAGTACCTTCCTAGGTAGTTTAGATAGCACCTCATCGACTTAGATAGCAGCGACTTATATATAGGGTGTCTAATGTATTACCATGTTTTAGTGCTTACATTGTAAACTGTAAAGTGTATTGTAAATTCTGCTTAACTTGTGAACTGTAATCTGTATGATGTATTGAAATTAAGGCTGTCCGAGTTAACTAGTTAATCGCGAGTTAACTCAGCCATGAGTTAACTCGATTAATTTTTTTAGTGCTAGATTAACTCACAGTAAAACCAAAGGCAGAGTGGGTCCATTCGGTTCAATTTCGCCAAATGCAGGTGAATAATTTTTAAATATCTGCATCAGTTAAGTTATTTTAAAATAAGTCTACACAATTAGAGAATGTAGAGAACTTTCTACAAAATGTGCATGTTCGTTCCGAATGATATCGTTGACAAATTCTTTAATTTAGGTCTGGAAGTCTAAATAAATGTCATCAAATGGTGGTCTGTGGCTCAAATGCAGAATAAATAATTGACCTTGATATGAATATTCTTGAAAAACACTCATTTAAGGTATATTTAGAACTCATGAAAATATGCGATTAAATTGCGATTAATCAAAGATTAACTATGGGCAATCATGCGATTAATCGCGATTAAATATTTTAATCGATTGACAGCTCTAATTGAAATATTTTTAATTAATGAAATCGCTCTGGATTAAGAGTGTCAGCTAAATGTCTAAGTTGTAAATTGCATTGTCTTCATGTCTCTGTAGACGGCATGAAGATGCGGAGTTGACTCCAACGTTTGTATAGTGCCACGTTTGAGAGGCACAGTGCGGACGTGAAGTCCGCTCTTCGCTCTCGACGGACGGCTTTCGGCGTTTTTTCGTGACGATCCCACCACCGCACGCCGCTCCACGCTCGCTTGGCACTCACCCTGAAAAACGCTCAAAATCCTCAGCTATCCCCACTGACCAGGCAGGCTGGTATAGTGGGAAACGCGTTGCGTGCGAAGCTAAACGCACCGTGACTATACCGCCATAGTCAAAACGTCCACGTGAGGTAACGCGTAACGTTATACTCCCATTGTCGGCGGGTAATTACGCCTATGTTCCTGCAGAATGAAGCCTGGCCTCGCATGGATCACCCAATCCCGCCGACCTTGGGGGCCCTGCAGTACCTCAGGTAGTCATTGGTTCATATTAAGCTTATAGAACCGCATTGTTACGGTGGTCTCACCCCCCCCTCCCCGGTGTTAAGAGGGAGGTGGGCGGAGGGTTGCCTCTCAAAGACACTGATCCCTGTTCACTTTGGCTTACCCACACCCAGAGTTAAAAGCGGAGGATTAGAATGAGGGGGCAAACCGATCCTAAGCCAGCGAGCCCCCGAGGCGGGGCAATCAGACCCTGCTGCGCGGTGTGATGTGGCGCGGGGTCGGCCGGCGGGGGAGTCTTCCGGGTAAGAAGGGTTGGAAAAAAAAGAAAATCGCATAATTAAAAAGACAAAGACGACAAAGAAAAAGAGAATGCCCTGCGACAGGACAGGTATGTGCATGTGCTGCATGCATAAAGAGACACTAGTGGACTCACTAGTGGTGCACGCACGCACACACACACACACGCGCACGCATAATGTACAAAAACACGGATGTACAAACAACTCAGAAACGCTGCAAGCACATAGGAACAGAAAACAGTATGCATAAATATAATCACAAACATGCATGCACACGCACATGCGTGCGCACGCGCACACACACACACACACACACACACGCACACACACACACGCGCACACACGCACACACACACTCTCTCTCCTTCTGTCCCGTAGGCAACAAAAGCGGAGCTCAGGAGCAGAGAGAATAGCACAGAAGAATAGAGGAGATATCCCAGGCCTTACAATATGGGAGTGACTGGATTACATTACTCACACTGAAACTCTACCGCCAGACCTGTGTGTGCATGCATGCATGCGTGTGTGTGTGCGTTAGAAATCTGTGCGCCATGCATTGACAGCATGAGCAATATAGTGCATGTGCAGTATATACACCTGCATGCGTGTTTAGGTGCAGCTATGTGGATACTCTACTCTATGCACGTTTGCAGTTTGGCGACACACATTTTGTTTAGTGAATAGTTTATGTTCTTCAAGGATACCGATCATGACACACCCAGTCAGATTGAACACTACGTTGAGGAGGGAGAGGTTGTACATTTAAATACATCATTAATATACCTTAGAGATGGTGGACATAATAAAAATGTTCCCTCATTTCTGTTTCCTCGAAACGGATGTCCGAAAAACATTAACATGGAGTAATGACGATGACGTCATCGAGTTGTGTTTCACCATGTTAATGACTTTTCCTTTAGGACCTGTTTTGTACAAATGTGAACCAAATGGACGCTAGCGCATGTGAACCATTTGGTTCACATTTGTACACAGGTGTTTGTTTTGCATGGTTTCCTCCTCCACTGTCTGAATGACTGAAGATATACAGTATAAAAATGCACATTTGCTGCAAACGACGTTATATTGAATGCACAATTTACCAGTTTTAGAAGAGAAGTCATGCAGGGGTTGAAGGAAGACGTGAGCGTTGGTGACAAGACAGATCACTCAAACTTACATAAAGCGTTCCAGAGGATTCAGATCATATAGCCTACGTTCAGTGACACGAGCATTACATACACTACACACATCGCAGAGTAAACACAACCAATCCGCCATCCATCCCGATGGCATCGGAAGTACAGTACTCTACAAACACCATTCCCTCTTCGCTGTCAACTGGGGCATTAAGCCCAAACTATGCTGTTCCTATCCCAGCTTGTCAAGCGACTAGCGGATCAATCTCCCCATGTTTGCCCGCGCGTGGCATGTCCTAACACTCTCTGCTGTATGTATGGAGCTTATTAGGGGCACATGTTATTAGAAAGACTCTCTCTTATACTCTCCTACATAATGCCTCAGCCCGGCCGGCAGCTCTCAGGTTTAAGGTTTAAGCCCGGACTTGCCCGTTCGTGGATGTTTTTGTGAAAGAAAATGTCCCGATGGGAACTTGAACGTTTGGAAAGCAACAGGCACTTATAGCAGTCAAGCGTTACGTCTCGTTTACACTCGGTTACGCATTGTCTCCGTCACGCACCGAAGGTATCTGAGAGCTCACGGCCAGATTGAGATCAGCACTTCACTTCTGATGTGCGACGCGGATATAGCACGCAAACGGTGCTATCATTTACAGTCGGATGAAAAAAAAAGCTGGATATAGGACATGTGACGCCCATTAAAAACAAATAATTCACACCATCATGTGAAGTGAGCGGTGCCTTTGGAGTCGAGCACAGAACTTGGACTTAAATGGGAATTCCAAACATTTTCAACATTTTACTGTCATTAATATACCTTAGAGGAACTTGAAATTCCCACCATTTTGTGATTCCTAGAAACGTATATGTAAAAAACCATTAACAGTGTCCATGATTTTCTTCAGACCTCCAAAATCAAAATCTCTAAACTATATTATTAATGGCATAGTAAAATGTTGAAAATGGGTGGAATAACCCCTTTATGTAGGTTGTAATGACCTGTCCTTCATGATATGCGACCCCAATCACAATCAGCTGCAGGGGTCAACAGTTCGTACTCAGAAATAGGGACATACATACTGACAAACACACTATGTTACTTCAAGTGAGTGCCTGGCACCGCTCAGTGCTTCCACTACTTAAGACATGTCTCATCGAAACCCCAGTACTGCATATCATCAAAGCACTATGTACATTACGCCAACTGTATACGATTGACCCTTCATGCTTTGCTTTCCATACAGAGAGCACAGGGCAAGACCTCATCTGGTGTCAGTCTAGGTGTGTCATCGCTCCGAATGAACCAGCCGACAGACAGAGCATTACTTCCGGAATGTGGCGAGCTCTTATGGAGCCGTCAATCGAGGTGTCATCGCGATGCCGCGGCCGTCCAATGGCAGGAGGAGGAGTGTGTGTGTGTGTGCGTGTGCACGTGTGTGCAAGTGGGTGAGAAAGAGAGAGAGAGAGGTGGACAAGGATCTCTCCTTTATTTCACGGTTCCTATCCAGTGGTAAAACCTAGAAAGTAATCAAGTACATTTACTTAACCCTAAGTGTCCTGAATGCGTTTTGGTGTTTTATCTGTTGAAAAATAGCAGATCAACAAGCTCATGTCGCGCCACCGAGTGGCGCGACATGAGCTTGTTGTTCTGCTATTTTTGAAAAATTGTGAAAATGTGCTGCAAATCTCTGAATACATTATTTTGGAAGCAAACATTTTATCTCAATTTTTCGCTTCTGGGGAACCCCGAGAACAACATGTTTTCAGATGGCGGTCTGCAGCCAAATATGGATAATTCTGGTGGTCCTTGGCTGGAAATATGTTAGCATCACTGACACAGGTTTTTCAGAAAAAATAGAATCTAGTGTCAGAAACCATAGAATCTAGTGTCAAAAACTCGATTCTCTCTCTTTCCCTCTCATCTCTCTCTCTCTCTCTCTCTCTAGGTTCTGTCCATCTGTGACCCACCGTACCTCCGCCGCAGGACTCCAAGCAGCTGTGTTTAGTCCATTAGCTTTTTGTGTGTGCGCGTGCATATGTGAGTGTGTGTGAGAGAGAGAGAGAGAGAGGAGAGTTGTTTGTATATACTGTACGAGTGTTTGTGTGTGCATGCTTGCGTGTGCGTGTGTGTGTGACCACATGTAAATACTGTATGATTGCGCACATGCAAGTGTCTTTTTACAGACACCCCTGAAAGTCCACGTGTGTGTGTGTGTCTGTGGGTATGTATGTGTTGAGATTTCCACGCTGCCTGCTGTGCTGCAGTGTGGTCCACATACCGTACACAGCCAATCGCATGTCCTGCTACAGATAAAATAAAATGAAAATAGCCGATATACAATCTCTCCGTCCGTGGCGGTCGGTGTGTTAAGAGGCACCGAACACAATTGAGTCTCTGACATCAGCCGGGATCAATCAACTGCATCAGCTGCGTCTCGTTAAGACAGACGCTGTGTAAACAGGTAAATATGACATGGATCATGTCTCATTATAACATTACAACACAGCGCTCTGTCTGTCATAAACAACGTCCGACCCGTGCATAATGGAAACCTTCCTCCCGGAGTTTCCCAATACTCTAATCCCCGGTTAAGACCGAGGCGGTTAGTTAGGGCTTGTGAAACGCAGCCCCGCGGTGCCTGTCAAGAGCCTAATTCTGCCGCAGTCTCCACGGCACTTATTAAGCACGCCGCGGGGCCGCGGACGGTGCCCAAAGTAAACTATACGGTTTTGCAGCCCATAATCTTCCATCCCTAATACCCGTATTCCTCTGTTTACCTGGCGGAGATTAGCGGATCCGAATGGCATCGATGCATTGAAAGAGGAAGAAAATCACCTTTAATCGGAGACATTTTGGATACTCAGCCGTTGTCTACAGGCTTTACCGCCACGGTCTCCAGCGGAAAAGCGGAATGTTGTGGTGTTTTGGAGACGTTCACTATGATGCATTCTTTTTTTTAATTTATGGTTTCATTTTTTATACCACGATTTTGTAACCCATTTTTCACCCAGTGCCAATTATTCCTAATGTGATCCTGGGCTCTAAACACCCTTCGCCTATACCTGGGGAGGCAGCAGACTAGCCTTGTACTTCCTTCAATGCATGAGGAGTCCAAGCTGCCTTCTTTTCACCTGACAGGGGGGAGTTTCCCTGGTTCATCGTAGCGCAGAGGTTTTCAACAGGGGGTCCGGGGACCACCAGTGGTCCTTGAGGGGGTTCCAGGTGGTCCCCAGGCTAAATGATGGAAAGTTGTTTAACCAGATGTAACTCTTGAGAATGTAGAAAATGAAACCAAATGGACCCTTGCGGGTCCATTTGGTTTTATTTTCACACTCTCAAGAGTTAAAATGTTCATCATCTGAATTAGCACGATTTCATTAAAAAGTCTACACTGTTTTGTTTGCAAAATCCAGCCTGGAATTGTAAACAAAACCAAAAGGATTCTTTAGTTTTAGGCCTTTGGGGCTGAAATGTCATCAAATGGTGGTCCGTGGCTCAAATGCTGAATAAATGGTGGGTCCCTGGTGTCAAAAAGGTTGAAAACCCCTGTCGTAGCGCATGGAAGGAACCCAGGATCAAAGCAGGATCTTCTAGCTGTGAGGCGACTGCACTAACCACTGTGCCTCCACTATATGAAGCATTCCATGGGTGCATGGAACAAGGCAAAAGTGAAGAGGAAGAATTAGCAGAAAACCAAAAACAAAGTACTGCACACGCATTATCCTATAGTAAATTAGTTTGCCCTGGAGTGCACAGTTACCTCGGATGCTCTTAGCTGACAAAACACCACCCCTGGGCTTTGTTGTTTGTGTACGCAAGATGATCTATGAAATGAGTCGACGTAATGTATGCACGCAAATGTAATTGTATGCTCTTTGTACGTGCGTGCGTGCACGTGTGTGTGTGTGTGTGAGCGCATGTGTACAGTATGTGTGTGCAGTGTGCACGCAGATCAGAGGGGATATAAGTTGTCAGACTCCACATCTCAACCCCAGATTTAACAAGTAGCGACAACTACAGAGAACACAAAGGTCGCTGTCTTTGACTTGACTTAAGCAGACACACACACATGCGCGCACGCACACACGCACGCACGCACGCACGCACACACACACACACACACACACACACACACACACACACACACACACACACACACACACACACACACACACACACACACACACACACACACACACACACACACACACACACACACACACACACACAGGCATAGATGCATGAGCTGTTTCGTGCATAATGTTGCACTTGTTGAACACACACATGCACATGCACGCACAATACGGACACCCTTAATGTGCACACACACACACACACACACACACACACACACACACACACACACACACACACACACACACACACACACACACACACACACACACACACACACACACACACTCACACAAATGTGCACGTACACACACCCACACGCACACCCACACACACCTCCCTGTCCTCTGGCTAGGGATTCTGGAGCCATGATGAAAAAAAGACTGCTATTATAAAGGATTAGGACTCTACCTGTCACACCTTGTTGGCACTCTCTCTCTCTCTCCCTGTCTCTCTCTGTCTCTCTCTGTCTCTGTCTCTCTCTTACAGTACCTTGTGTCTGGAGGAAGGCATTTAGTCATTTAATTGTGCGTTAATAAAGTGAGTCACAGAGACAGTACTCAGCTGAACTATGAACCTCACATCTGCGCTAAATTCTATAAACATTCCTCACACAACACAACACAACATCACCACAACACGTGCACTGACTCTTCTCACTCGCATAGACAAAGTCACGCTTTGCACGAGAGGAACGTGCACTTCCCATCCAATTTGGGGTAGGGAATGAGAAACGATCTACAAGCTCACAAGCTCAAGTGTCTCGTTGCCGAGCGTTGTCGAGACTGAAGCTCCATAAGTGTCCATTAAGGCCCTGATACACCTAGCAATGTTTTGATCAACATCAACAAGCAACGTCAATTATCAACGTTGACCTTTCACTTCTCTATACAAAATGATCAACTCCTGGTTGTTCAGAAGAGTCAGATCATTAGCGCTCTCTACTGGTCAAATGGACCCTAGCGGGTCCATTTGGTTCACATTTGCACGCTCTCAGGAAAAAATGTAAAATGGGTGGAATTCCCATGGGAAGGTGTTGCCTGTTGCCATGTGTCTCTGCCTGTTGATGTTGACATTGTTAGTTGATCAGTTAACAATGTCAACATTTTAGGGTTTCATTGTACCTTAAATTGCTTACCATCTGCATTAGGTAATTTACAAGAAGTCTACACATTTATTCAATGTTGAAGAACTATGAAAGGAAGTGTGGCTGTACTAGACAGACTGCAGGTTGCAATGGTCAGAAAGAGAAAGACACATATGGCTTCAGTGACAGATCTCCGTTTGCACTGAGCCTACAGTTGAGGAATTCAACAGTATGTACACACGCACGCACGCACACGCGCACGCATGCACGCACGCACACACACACACACACACACACACACACACACACACACACACACACACACACACAATTTAAATACACACACACATTCTCCCGGGAATTAATCAATCTATCTAAAGACACATACTTGTTACCTCTCATACTCAAACACCACACATGCCTGGGTGCATGCATGCGTGTGTGTGTGTGTGTGTGTGTGTGTGTGTGTGTGTGTGCACATGCCCTCGCCCACACAGGGTTCCCATTTGCATCCAAATACCCATCCACCCTCAACTCCTCACCAAGAAGAAAAACCAACAGAGCCAGACTGTGAAATTGCTCCTCTCCAGTGAAACTTCCGTTGCTAAAAATAGGTCCTAGGCTAGGTTTGGCATTATTGTTTGGCTGGCAGCAGGACGCGTACGGGAAGGCGTTGTTTGGCAGGACGGCGGCATAACGCTGAGGTAACTCAGAGAAGGCGTGCTCTGGCTGTATCCAAAACCCTCACTGACTACACCAGGGGTTTTCAACCTTTTCCATACCAGGGCCCACTATTTATTTGGCATTTGAGCCACGGACCACCATTTGATGACATTTTAGCCCCACAGGCCTCCAAACTAAAGATTTCTTTTGCTTTTGTCCACAACACCAGGCTGCATTTGGGAGGCAACAAAAAACGTCAAACATAGAGATCATAGTGACCATTAATCTTCTGCATTCTCTAATTGTGTAGACTTTGGCTAATTCAGATACTGAATATTTTAACTCGTGAGAGTGTAAACATGAAACCAAATGGACCTGCCAGCGTCCATTTGGTTTACAATATTGGCTCACAGATTGATAATCACTAGTGAGATTAGTGTCACGTTATGAAAGGCAGGATAGAACACACACACACACGCACGCACGCACACTCACTGATGCTGATCCTTTCACATCTCCAAATAGGGACAGAGTTTCCTGAATCATCACTGTTGAAATCTTAAACGGCACTGTTCCTGGTGTGTGTGTGTGTGTGTGTGTGTGTGTGTGTGTGTGTGTGTGTGTGTGTGTGTGTGTGTGTGTGTGTGTGTGTGTGTGTGTGTACATGTATACTGTATCAGACTGCAGGTTTTTCTCAGGTTTCTCTTTTCCTCCAATACACACAGCTTTAATTGCTGCCCTTTGGATGGATACACAGTAGAACAGGGAGTTGTAGGATAGGAATGCACACACACACACACACACACACACACACAGACACACGCACACGCACACACACACACACACTCTTTCCAAAGCATAAATAACATAATTATAGAAAAAGATCTCTGTATCATCCCTCAGTGTGTGTGTGTGTGTGTGTGTGTGTGTGTGTGTGTGTGTGTGTGTGTGTGTGTGTGTGTGTGTGTGTGTGTGCGTGTGCGTGCGTGCGTGCGTGTGCAAGCACATGCTCGTGCTTGGTGGTATTAATTTCATAAACAATGAACGCTCTTTACAGTTTTTTTGTCTTCTACATTCAATATTCTATTCTATTCGACGTCTGTGTCTTGAGGGTTTCTGCGGTCTGTCCTTCCTCACATTGTCAGAAGACGTAAACATCTCTCTGTGTTAACAAGCCTGCAGGAGTATTACAGTAAATATTAGCCTTCGTGTCATTACCGAAGTCATTATTTAAGTCATCACTGAATCATTACCGATTAGCTTGTATGCTATAACTCTGAGCTTGCGGTAAGTATTAGAGATGGGATTAATGGCCCTCTTAGGGCAGCCGGATCCCTTGGAGCCGTTCCGTTCAAAGAGCTGTTCAAAAAACTCATTTGTACCGTATATTTATATATTTTTATAGTATTTGTTGTAAGCCTTTCAAATTGCATGGTGGCACCACATTCCACGTTATTTGCTCTGACGGCGAGAGTTTCTGTGGTTTTATTTAGTCACTGAAATACTGTATTTATTAACCGTTTTCACGATTTACATTTGCGATGCGATCTGTTCATTCTGACAAAAAGGAACGGCCGTGAACCGGATCCAATCGTTCATATCAAAGAGCCGTTGTGACTCGATTCGCTCAAGAACGTATTAACTAAGTATTATTTTGTGGCGTGAAGTTATCAGTGTTTTGCGTCACATTAGACAACTTGTCAAACCATATATAAACAGTTTGTGGTCAGCCATAATTCGGGAAACGATGAACAAACAGTAACAATTGTCGGGTCTATATACAGTCAACTAGGATTGGTATATTTGTCGGGTGACAGAGTGCCTTCACCACAACTTTCCACCATGAACAAATTATTACACAACATTGTCTTGTCTCACTTGGCCAGACAATTTGTTGTGTGTTCAGGTCTGGTCTGCAGGCGATAACACACTGTAGATTGGAAATGAAAGGAGGAGATAAGAGCTAATTAAGATCTCGTTACTTGTGTTGCGCCACTCTGCTGGTGCAGATAAGAAACACGCGGCATTTCCCAAAGTAAACAAAATAGGTACCAGTATGAAGAATTCGAATAACACTGGCCTGGGCGCTCCGTCTCCCATAACGAATGACTTTGCTCATTTCACTTAAATAACCAGGGTCACTAACGTAACCTTCAGTATTGCTTAAGGTTCATAAATCAGTACAGCATTTTAAATAAAATACAGTAAATTGTTGTACTGAATATGCTTCCTACTTGTTTCCTGTCTCTCTACACAAAAGAGCTCAAAGCAATCAAAACAATAATTAAAATGCATCAACTATTCAGGCACTGACACATAAAGCCAAATCATGGTCAGCTGTAGAAAGGCCTATACTGTACACTACAGCATGCGCTATTCGACGATCTGGGAGCCCACTGCTAGCACTCCACTAAAGCCCTCTATACTTAGGTTAACTGAGGTTACCCAAGGCTCTATACTAGGTGCGCTACAACGCTCCAAAGCAGAGACACCATGCACCCTTTCTCAATTCCAGAACGCAAGAGCGGACTTGCGTTGCGTCCTTGGCAAGAATGTTCTCATCACAAGTTGACTGGGGTGAACTGTCACAACTATACGGCTAATATTATTGGCTCATATTAGTTAACAAATAAAACATCTGTTATGATAAATGTTTGCATGTCTGGATGACAATAATGATAATGTTGAAGTCAAATTAAGTACCTATGCAATCCACCTGGATGTTACGGTTTCCCAATCATTGTTGATTGACTTTATACTAAAGGTTTGCATATCGTAAGCTAGTCCTTGTGAGGGCTGCTTGCTCTGGATCAATCAGTGTCTGCATGTGGCGATCCCCGAAAGAGCCTTAACAATGCCTGGTTTCGTTGGCAACTAGTTTGGTAATCACTTACTAAACCAAGAATATTGTAGTTAACATTCTTGCGAACATTCTGGCGATTTTTAACTGTCGCCAAACCAGCGCCCGCACAGATTTACTTTATGTACAGTATATAAACAAGCATATTACAACCGGCCGTCTCGCGTCCCACAACATCCTCGTCCTCTATAGAAATCCATTCAAAATGAAAAACTTTCCCCTTGTGATTTCTGACTGCATTGTGGGGAAAATACCACCGGAACAAGAGCAGACAAATCAGTGCTTCTGCTGCTGATCCAATCTTGTTTACTTCCTAAATCCTCTTCCATGTGAAATGCCCGGATGTGTCTAAGATGGTGGCCTAAGCTGGCGCTATATTGCCATACCAAATCTGACCAGCAGGGCAGCTCTAACATCGCGGCTCTAAGATTCAAAATGTTCTTCAAACTGTCCAGGAGAACTGCAGCCGAAAGTTTGATACATTTTATTTGATTTTATTTTTTCTGAACGTTGTGACTTCTTTTCCATTGTCTCATGGGGGTTCTTTTGCCGACGGGGACAAACAGGCCTGTGTGATTCTGGAAAATAAAACTCAGCTAATAAGGGAGGCTGGACCCAAAAGCGGATAACAAGCATCCGTATACTCCCTTTCTCTCTCAGCCTCTCACACTACGTTTCTCCAATTTTATATGATTTCTGATTTACAGGTTAACAAGGTTAGGTTTCACTTCTGACACCCATTAAACGGTCGTATATATTCGCTTAGCCTGGCATTTATAAGTGTGTCTCCCACCTGGATCTCTCCATTGTCTGCCGTGTTGATGGATGGCACATGGTGCCTCTGCGTGCCACGGCACAGACAATGCTTTAAAAAACGTCTTAGGCTGGTGACTTCATCATCATACCCTGGCATGCCACCTAGTTTTGCCACTGGGCATAATTAGGAAAAGACAAAGCCAAGACTCCAAACTCTTGGCATTGGCGGGGTGTCTACGTGCGAGTATGTATGCGTGGGGGCCACTATGTTTGTTTATCTATGTGAAGTTTGGAGCTGTATCTACGACTGATAAGGGAATATCGGTAATATTTCCAAAGTGTCTTCATTCTGCAAAAGTTCATTGTGTAGAGATGGGTGAAGTAATGGAAGCACTGGAGCTCTGCCAGTTCTTACACTACCATGAAAGGGAATTGCCAGACCAATGAATCCTCACCAAAGATAGGATAGTCCCCCTGTGCACCCTGTGCACTGCATACGGTACTACAAATGATATGAATCTGAATCAAGAAGAGAAGAGGAGAAACATACAACGTACTCTATGATTCAATCGTCCTCTTCTCAACACCTTTTTGTCCTATTTCTCTGTTAAAAGAGAGTGTGGGAGAGTAGGTGAAGTATCATGTCATGGCCGGGCATCGGTCCAACGTCTCAGCGCCACACATACAGTACATACATGTGTGTCACTGAACCCCGAACGGAAGCTCATGTTCCGAAACGCCGGTCCTGTGTGTGTATGTGTGTGACGGTGGGGTCATATTATCATGGTCTCGTCTTGGGTTGGAGAGGGAAGGAGGGGGGCAGTTGGGAGTCAGTGGTGTCTCTGATTCTAAATTTGGAACATTAACCACTCAGACGCAGTATAATTAGTTGACGGCGTCCCAAAGGGGTCTACACTAGGCTCCATATCATTGTCACTGCATGCTAAATATTCTTTCGACGGATGAAGCTGTTTGCACCAAAATCTCAGCCCCTCACCCCCCAAGTTGAGGCGTTAAGGTTTAAGTTGTTAACAGGGGCATAGATCACGTGACCTTGGATGTCTTACTCGTATGAGGCCGCACAGGTCAGGTGGGGTGACGGTATTTCTGTCCCAATGGTAACTGAAGTGTTCCGATTGGACAGTGCTGTAAATCACTGGTTTGAAAACCATTTGTGGTCCGTGGACACATTTGTATGGGTCCTTTGAATTGTGTTTTGTTTTTGGCACTTTGTAAGTTATCTTTCATGTTGAATGTACAAATGATGACTTAAAGAGTGTATTTCAGCACTCTTTTCTCCCAATTTAGTGTGTGTGTATATCTTATGCTTATATGCCCTTGTTATAAGCCCACACTATGGTTGTTATCATGTTATATCAAATGGATCAACCTGCCGTGATAACGGGATAAGAGATGGGGCCCGCACACCACTGGTACAGAAGACTAACTTTATTGTTAAACAGACAACGTTTCGATCGTCAAGATCTTCATCAGGTCATCATGACCTGATGAAGATCTTGACGATCGAAACGTTGTCTGTTTAACAATAAAGTTAGTCTTCTGTACCAGTGGTGTGCGGGCCCCATCTCTTATCCGCTGAAGTCTATTTTAGCCCAGCACCCAGTCGATGTGCGTATTCTATGTTCATGTTATATCAAATGGATCAACCTGCCGTGATAAAAGGACAAGACAAAGAATGACGTATTTAGATATGACAGAATGACAGGTTTTGAATGATTGAATGCCACATCATTTGGACATTCATCTCCGGGTTCATTAAAGCCTCATCCATCAACCTTTTGACACATTTTGCAGCAACGAAAAGGGACAGAATGTTCCACCAATTACGAATGACTCATCTCAAGGTGAGTCATTCTGCTAGCCAATCTACACTGACATGTTGTGGGCTTGTATATCAGCTGTTTTAAATATTTTTAAAATATTTTAAAATAGTAACGACAAACAACAAATAAGGGATACGGGGTAGCTGCAACACCTAGCTCCTAGTAAAATAAACCTGAAATGCACCGATTGACATGGCGCTTCATGAAACACATGGCCAGCCTCCAGTGTAGGGGTCCATGCCAACACACCTCTAGGCCCCTGGTGACATTTACAAGTACACAAATCTGTAGTAATTACACCTTTTGCGCTGCAGAAGTACACTATGATCAACAATCAGTGTAACCACAGCCTTGTCTCCTTATAGGGAGTTGTCCTGCTGCCCGGCACGAACCCTGTCCTTCTCCATCTGTGCAGCTCTTTCTATCCATCCATCTGCCTCTGTCTCCAACCATCCATTCATTGTCACATCCCCGATTTATTCTCTCCTATCAAGTGACTTGCCGTGCACGGTGCACGGATGCTCGGTGCCCCTGTGAACTTTGCTGGCTGCGTAAAAAACATTGAATCCAAGGAGCACAGTGGCACAGTGCTGTAAGGCTGTGGCCTTACAGCTAGAAGGTCCTGGGTTTGATTTCCGCTAGGGACACCGCTGTGCCCATACCCAAGGCGGGGTTGGCAAAAGGGCCTTTCTGTGTGGAGTTTGCATGTTCTCCCTGTGTCCCCTAGAGTACATACCCTCGCAAAAACATGCAGTAATCCTGGGCTCTAAACTGCCCCCACCCTGGCCACCCGGGGCACCTGATAGAGGGGACAGGAACTAGGAATAACGTGTTCCTTCCACGCGCTACGTCCAACCAGGGAATCTCCCCCCTGTCAGGTGAATAGAAGGCAGCTTGGACTCCTCATGCATTGACGGAAGCATGAGGCCAGTCCGCTGCCTCCTCAGGTTGATGGAGGGTGTGTAGAGCCCAGGATCACATTAGGAATTGACACTGGGTAAAAAAATGTGTTACAAAATTGTGGGCTAAAAATTATATAAAAAAACAAGAACATTGGATCCACATTAAGGATGCTGGTTAGGTTTCATGGCGCCCACCGCGGCCCCACGGCCGTCAGTATTTTGGTGGAGGGCCTGAAGACAGGAAGATCAGAACCGCAGGAGATGGGACGGCTTACAGACAATTTGTCAAAGGCAAATTGGGTGAATTGCGATGCCAGTGTGCGTGCGCATCTGTGTGTGCTAATACCCTCTTATCATTCACTATCTTTCAGCACAATGGTAATAGGGCTGAGTAAATACTTCAGTTGTTTATGTATTTAAAGGGGAATGAAACCCTAGGGCAGTGTTTTTTATTCCCTGTACAGATAAAGCATAAAAGCATGGCAGGTTGACCTTTAGCGTGGAAGCAACACAGCTGCTGCGGCTGATAAAATAAATAATGGGCACACTCAACGGCAGGTTTGACAAGTGCCAATCTGCAACCATTGATACGATATCGTTGTCAACGCTTGCGAAATCGCCTGACATCTCAGGGCGTTCTGGTTTGACACGTTCAGCTGGCGACGTGCTTAAAACGAAGTAGCAAAAACTATGAGCAGTGGCCAGTGCCTTGCTCAAGAGTACTGCAGCCACAGTGCTGTGAGATGGATATCAATACTACAGTTTTGCTGTCAGTATGTGCAGTAGAGTGCACACACACACACACGTGTGTGTGTGTGTGTGTGTGTGTGTGTGTGTGTGTGTGTGTGTGTGCACGCACACACGCACACCTGTGTGAAGGATTTATATGGCCACAGGAATTGTTCGCTCACTCTATTAAAGTTCACTTCTGCCCTCCAGACCAATAGACATAGTTTGACATTTATTAGCTCTAGTTAAGCCTAGAGACAGACTGATAAAAAGGGGCTAACCATCTCAAATGTCTAATGTGACATGTACAATATATTGATTGACATCTAAACCTGTCCAGCTTCACTCAAACTAATATTCCGTCTTGAACCGCAGATGAAGCGCAACGATACGTGCGTGAATACGGCCAAACACTGGTCAAACTGGTGGATAAAAGAATGAAATAAACAGACTCTTCAATCTTCCTAAGCCACATGTGAATCTATTCATCTTCACATGTTTTAAAAAATGTTATACCGTAGCATTGGAGCTACTGTATGTCCTCATGGCATCGGCTCACTAAAGAGAGGAAGAGGATGTGAGGTTGTTATCTGTAACATTACTGCTGTCCGGGCAGAACTCTTGTAACTCCATGTTGTTCTGTTTCTTGAATGAAGCCTCCCTACTGTGTGTGTCGTACTACAGACTCACACAGAACTAGCAAAATGGGCTATTTGTTTTAAAGAATTTTGAAGAAATTAATTGAACATTGTGATTAATAGTTGCTGTTTCCACTGCATTATACCTTTATCTTGCCTTGTTGTATAGGTTGTATAGAGTATGTGTTGCCTGGTACACAGGTAAACAACGAGGTCATGTCTATATACTGTATACTGTAAGCTGACAAAATGTATATGACATTATACCTTAATATGATTGTGATTTTTTTGTTTTGTTTTGGGATGAACCAATTAATAAATTAATGCATATAAATGGCACTCTGGACCAAATGGGGGCGCTACAGGGTGGCAAAATGACAGCCTGTAGGTTAATATTGTAGTATTTTTGTATTTCCGTTGTGTGTACAGCACTTTGTTTCAACTTTGTTTTTTATATGTAGTCTATAATTGAAGTGGATTGTGTTGGAAGTAAAAGTGAAAATATATACTGTAAATATTAAATGAAATGAAAGGTAACAGTACATGTTTGTGACCAATTCATAACTACATATTCCATCCATTTGGTCCACTGTTTTGTTTTTTGTTTTCCTCTGCGATTCATGAGACGTTACAGATCAGGACATAGGAGGTTTCTGACGGACAGGAGCGGCATCCAGCTGTGCTCAGAAGACTTCCTGTTGTTTTCCTATTTGGACGTTTCCCATCCAACCTCATCCCTAAACACTCAGCAGAGGCGGCAGATCCGGCCCAGTGTTCTGTTCTGTGATGAAAAGGTCACACGTTTTAATCCATAGCAGGTTTTAACATGTCCTTGAGCCAGAGATGTGGTTGTTCATCTTCACTGTCCCAATCGGACCTTTATTTGGTGGTCCATTTGTAAACTGTCAGTTGTGTGAATGCAGAGGATTCTACTGTGTATACACAAACACACATGCCTGACACAGACGCAAATCAGAGCCCGACGGATGCCATTATTTTTGTGGCCGATACCGATTTGTGGAAAAACCTACACCGATGTTAGCCATGTTTGGACCAGTGTTTAATAATGATTAAAAAAAAAAAAAAATATATATATATATATATATATATATATATATATATATATATATATATATATATATATATATATATATATATATATATATATATATATATATATATATATATATACATTCGAAAACTTCAAATCTATTTTCTTAACAATAGAATCCAACATTGAAAATGTTTAAATATTGTGAGTTCATCATTTACTTTTGTGAAATAGTTCCACACCCCTGCTTTACTGACTTTCTCCACCTCATGCACGCACACACACACACACACACACACACACACACACACACACACACACACACACACACACACACACACACACACACACACACACACACACACACACACACACACACACACACACACACACACACACACACACACACACACACAGAAAGCTTAGGCATAAACACCTATTAACACCGACATACAGTACAGTAAAGTATTCTAATGTATACATGCATACACGCACATTACACCGTCACAATAGAAGGTGGATTTACACAAGACAAGCCTCCACATTGTGCAGTGCTGAACATCTAGAACCGGTCCAGGGACCACACAATGGTCCGTGAGGGGGTTCCAAGTGGTCCCCAGGCTAAATGATGTAAAGTTGATTAACCAGATGTAACTCTTTGAGAGTGTAAAAATGAAACCAAATGCACGTCTTGCTGCCTGTTTTGTTGATGAAATCCAGCCTAGTATTGTGGACAAAAGCAAAAGAAATCTTTGGTTATGGGGTCTGTGGGGAAAAAATGTCCTCAAATGGTGGTCCGTGACTGAAATGCTGAATAGATAGTGGGCCCTGCTATCAAACCACTGATTTAACACCATGCAGTACCTCACTCAACTATTCCTTTACCGATTCACAGACATACAGACTCAGTGGTGACAACAGGTACTTGTGTATCAATATTGCAATCTATACTAATACTGTTAAAAGTTACGTGCACATGCACGCGTGCACGCACACACACGCACACGCACACGCACACGCACACACACACACACACACACACACACACACACACACACACAGAGCGTAACCAGGCTTAAGGCATGTGTAAGATATATGTATCTGCACCCCCAACTCATTCCTCTCCTTTGTTAACCCTCAATCCCCCCCTATCTCTCTCTCTCTCTCCTTTCTTTCCCATGCAACGCTCCCTGTCTGGACAATGTACCATTCACTGTGTGGTGCTTTTAAGCACCATAGAAAAAGGTTAACTTGTGTTCCCTCTCCCCCGGTAGCATCACCACGCCTCTGGCTCTGACAAAAACAATAATAATACGTCTCTCTGGTTGTTGTTTTATCTGCTGCTTTGAACTGCCTTAATTCCACTGATATGTTCTTGGACCCATTAAAGACAGGGATGTCAATCTCAAATGCACAGCGGGGCCAAGATAGACAAAACATGGTACAAGTCGAGGGCTGTGTTTCAACACAAGGGCACCGGTTTTACAAAGAGTAAAGAAGTAATTTTCCTTCAGAAATCGATACCACCTTAATAGCAAGACAAAATATATCAAGCTGTGCATTAAAATCTGAAAATGCATTATTAAATCTCAGTTTCCTGTTCAATGATCCACTCTGGCATCATTTTCAATAGACACTGGAGTCTAAAATGACATACCATAAGTATACTGTAGATGCTTATGTTGTTAGAACTCGTACATAGCAGTTATTCAATTATAATTAACTTAAACTATAATAATTAACTTCCCCTAGGTCCTGCTATTGGTAACCATGCACCTCATTGTGTACCTTAGGTTTTCTGTGCATCTCTTTTTTGCCTGTACATCTGTAAGGAAATATAAAGTTGAGTTGATATAACCATCTACATCTCCTCTCATAGTGGAAATCATAACTATTTATATGAAGATCAGGCAGGGGTTGACACTAAGGTCTCCGAGGCACTTGCCCATCGGGCAAGTGCAAGTCAGGTTCTACTTGCCCTCAGGTCATGGTCACTTGCCCTCCAAGAATATATTGTAAATTTTGCATTTAAGTTTACTTCCTACTTGACCAGGGGTTTAAAGCACCCAAGTGGTCCGGGGACCACCAGTGGTCCCTGAGAGGGTTCCAGGTGGTCCCCAGTTAAGTTGGTTGACCAGATGTAACTCTTGAGAACGTAAAAATGAAACCAAATGGTCCCTTGCAGGTCCATTTGGTTTCATTTTTACACTCTCAAGAGTTAAAATATTCATCCATTTGGTTTCATTTTTACACTCTCAAGAGTTAAAATTCATCATCTTAATTAGCCCCAAGTCTACACAACTAGAGAATGTAGAAGATTAGGTCATTTTGATGTGTATGTTAATTTGCCTATATTGTTTCCCAAACCAGCCTGGAATTGTGGATATCTAGAAAGCAGTGAAAGACACAGAGGCAGAGTGCAATGACTGCCTTCAAGACAAATGTATCTTGTGTTGTGTTATAGTGAACTAAGTTGCACACTTGCCCGATCGTGCAACCAGGTGGCAGTCTTCACTTGCCCGACCATTTTTTTTACTTGCCCCAGGCAAGCGGGCAAGTGTTAGTGTCAACCCCTGAGTTCTCATGCACATACAGTTCATCTGGCCACAGAGCAGCCTACAGGCCAACAGGCCATTAGACTGTGATAGACACCAGGAAAATACAGCCAGAAGACTGAATGGAGGGAGGAAGGGGCCTGGGCGATGACCAATAAATTAGTCAGGTAGACACCTTGCATGTACAAGTGTAAAACTGTTATTATGTATAAGTATAAACTGCTATTTTTAGTTTGGAAAAAGTTTGGAAAAGTTCCAATTGATCGAATGTCACAAAACACCCATATTTTTCAGTGGAAATCCATATCCATAATATACTCACTCACTGAATTGAAGGTCCTGGTGCTATATGTAATTTTATGTTCAAAATAATGACTTGTTTTTATGTTTTCCTTCCTTGAATTTAATCATCCCCCAAAAAACAGACAGACGGACAGAATAATAGAGAGAGACAGACACAGCTGACAGAAACGAAGAGGACACAAACTGCATGAAAGATTAAAGACCTCTAAATGTAAAGACATTAGAAGACCAACGACAGTAAAACTAGTGAGATTCACTGATCTAGAGGAAGTCGTGTGTTGCCATTGCATGCTTTCATGTATGCTTAAGCCTATAGCACACACACACACACACATTATGTCTGATTTATGTTTGTATTGTGTGCCACTGTTGCACCACAATCAGCAAAACTGTAAGCTCACCAGGTGTAGGTATGCGTTGTTGTTTTTAAGTTAGACAATTATTATACGGATGAAGTGCAAACGCACACGGAAACTCACACCTACTGTCTCCAATAGACCGTGTGAAGTCTTGTGTAGCAGATACCCCATGCACGCACACACGCACGCACACACACACACACACACACACACACACACACACACACACACACACACACACACACACACACACACACACACACACACACACACACACACACACACACACACACACACACACACACACACACACACACACACAGACAAAAGAGTTGAGATAGAAGACTTTTGGAATGTTGCGCTTTCAAGATGGGGGTCCTCAGGCGATACGTGTGTGTGTGTGTGTGTCTGTGTGTGCGTGTGTGTGTGTGTGTGTGCGCGCGCGCGCGCGTGCGAGGAGACACTAGCCTGATGAAAGTATAACCCGCACACGTTTACGTTTAAGTCAAATTAAAGCAGCCGCCTGGGCTTAATTCCTTCCTGTTTCTCAACGCGGCGCGGTATATGGCGGAGAATAGAGATATGGGACTCACAATGGCAGAGGAAGTCTCTGATCAAAGATTAAAGATCAGTTTAAAGCAAACATAGCTATTTTTTTTTGCAAGCAGAAGCGCTGCTGCTGCATGGGGGGATTCCCCAGGCTTTCTAGAAACATGTTGGGTGATGCACTGTACAACAGTGGTGGTAAATTGAAGTGTATTTACTTAAGGGACAACTTTGTTTTTTAAAACCTAGGTTCATGTTTTAGGTCAGTGGTTTTCAACCTTTTTTTTACTCCAGGGACCACCATTTATTCAGCATTTGAGCCACGGACCACCGTTTAATTACATTTCCTAAAATTAAAGAATTCTTTTGGTTTTGTCCACAATTCCAAGCTGTATTTTGCCAACAAAACAGTGTAAACTTCGTAATTAAGTGGTGCTAATTCAGATGATGAATATTTTAACTCTTGAGAGTGTAAAAATGAAACCAAATGGACCCTTGCGGGTCCATTTGGTTTCATTTTTACACTCTCAAGAGTTACATCTGGTTAACCAACTTTCCATCATTTAGCCTGGGGACCACCTGGAACCTTCTCAGGGACCACTGGTGGTCCCCGGACCAGCTGTTGAAAACCCCTGTTTTAGGTTGTTATTAGAGAAAGTAAAAGATGAGCGTTAATTGTTTTACATTCCTTGCTTTCTTTAGTTTTAGGGATTTTAGCTATGGTTGGAGGCATTCGAACATGGTCCTATATACTGTACATATTTGTTTACTACGATTCTAATAAACCTCAGGAAATTACATCTGGCCACAAATTATGTACTGAATGTGACAAACGGCCATATTGAGCCTCTGGGTCAGGCACACCTAAAAAATGGAGTGTGTAAAGTGCAGTGCAGTTTGCTGTCTGCTTCACATTCAGCAGATCCTGTGAACTTCCTTGGATAGTTATAAAATATATATAACAAGTGATGATTTTCTACTGTATAGGGAATGGCCATATAACCTACATTTTTACATATGGTAGTATCTGAGATTAACCTCCGAGTTGTTCAAAAACAACCTGTAATGGAATAAAGGTTACTAATCTGTAATGGATAACTTTGCACACAATGCTGCAACAGCTTGCAACTCCAGTGTGGAGGACTGGTTTTCATTCTAGCCAACTAATCGTGGCACTAATTGAGTCTTTGAACAGCAGACGAATGTAATTAGTCTAAAAACTGTAGTATAACATGCAATAAAATGCCCAGTTGAGAGCAAAAAAACAACAACAAATAAATCAGAAAGTAGAAATGAAAAGGAAAACTAATCTACTCGGTTGCATGCCTATTTATAACAAGTTATAACTAGCTCCAGAGACACACATAGATCCAAGAGACACAAGACATACAAATTCCCTCCATTGAAAAATGAATAGGGCAATGATTAATGTCAATAGACGAATGTTTGCAGATATAACATATAAAAAAAATGAATGCCTTGAATACTTAGTTCAACAACTGCACCATTCTATCACCTGCCAAACATGTCTGCGAGTCTTTTCTTTTTTTCCTTTCTGAAAGACGTGCAGGACCGACTCAAACACACAGTATAATTGCGTATCCCGGGGGCAACTTCCAAGCGGTGTTGACAAACCTGGTGCTGTTAATGAAGCATCAATCTGGTGCGTAACGCTTGGCCTCCGAGCACATTGTACATTAACTCTATGGAACCAACACCGCTGAAGAGCATGAGAGTTATAGGGACTTTTTCCCCTCCGGTGGAGGTGAAGGCATGTTTTGACATACTCCATACAGGCAGGAGGGGCACATGAGCAGAGGGTTTTGTAACATGCTCGAGGAAACAGGGGCGGATGTAACATGTCCCATTCGCAGGGGGCAAGAGAACAGGTTGGAGGGGCAAGAGAAAACGGTATGGGTGCGGCTTCCCATTCCATTTTCAGTTACAGGACTTTTATTAGTCAAGTAAAGCATCAATAATAACATCAGTTGTTGTTGAAGTTGCAACAGACACGCAGCATGCATAAAGCTAAAGGTCTGACTCAGAGAGTTTTCTGTTTTCAATGATGAAATGCTGCTGGTTTAGTGGTGCCACAGCTGTAGTTAGTTAGTAGCAGTAGTAGTGTTTCAAATCATTTTAAATATAAGCACTTTAATTTGAAATATCTTGGGTCGTTTTGCAGGGCATCGTGTTTTTTTTTGGGGGGGGGGGCAGACTGGGTATTTAGGGGGGCACTGCCCCCCCCCCCCCCCCCCCCCCCCCCCCTATGCCTAGATCCGCCCCTGCGAGGAAAAAAGAAAAAAAAAACACAGAAATGGAGTCCCAGTAGTATGGAATCTTTTGAAGAAATGTCCCCCCAGCAGTACCATGCTGTGTCACTCTGCACAGTCATTCGTCATGTGGGGAGATTGTGGGTCCGGTAGGTAAGCACTTCGCGGTGCGTGTCTCACGGCCCACGGGGCTAAAGGCTTACAGATCCCTTTACAGTCTCCGACAATAGTCCCCTATATACTTTGTCACGCGACAAGCAGAGTAGATCTGCTGTTTTTTTTCTTTGCAGTTGTCGTTGGAAAGTTTTGAAAACAGATCGACAAGCTCCAAAATAGGTGAAGGCAGATTGCAGCGTCGGTATAAGATGAATACAACAGAGCAGTGTTAGAAAAAACAAAACTCAGTCAGTGATTTCACTTAATTCAGATATCACTTACAGTATTTGTTTTTTTTGCAGCTACAGGCTGCCTAATAAACAGGCATGGGGACTTTGGAGATGGAAGGGTTGCCAAGAGACGAGATAACCAATCAGAAGTCATGGCGTTGCCTAGAGACCAGATAGCCAATCAGATAGTTGGTACAAAAAAACATCCCAAGCCTCAGAGGACGGAAATAATACTTCAGCTGTCAATTACAGTAAATGATGCTTCATTTCTTGTTTCTTTTGTTGTGGTGCTAATCCTCCCTACTATAGTATGTACTGACCATATAAGGAGTTCCTCCCTGCCTGTCCCCAGTGGACCGCAGGAGTCAAAAAACCCTACTTTCATTTGGATCTTTTTTTGGACTGGAGTAGGCCTACTATAATTAGGGAGAGTAGCGACACACTTTGATCTCGTGTCTCACACTTCGCGCCTGCACTGGAGTCCTGCTGCCAATGCAAGTGGATGGGTGAGAGTGGTTTGTTTGGAACTGTTTATGTTAGTTCCAAACATGCGCTTTTCAGCCAATGGGCATCTCTGTTTTCATTCGCAGCATTGGGAGTCAACGGGAGTGTCGCTACTCTATTGGAGACAAAGCACTTCAACCAATCAGGAAAGAGCAGATCCTCCAATCGGGATTGAGCGTTGTGGGCCTTGTTGCACATGCTGTTGGCCTGGAATACAAGTAAAAGGAAAAAATACTCAAAATACTCAAAATACTCAAGTACCCGTAAATGTACTTAGTTGTTATCCACCACCACAAAAGAGCTCGGGGGACCTGCGGGAAGGTTCCCACTGACCGCACACACACAGAACGGTCAAATATATCACCTCTCTCTTCCCCCGCAAGGTGATTTGCAGTCGTGCACTTTTCACTCCGATCGAGCCTTTCTTTATGGCGGCCGTTTATTCTAAAAGACGCCACATCTCTCTGCCGGGGTAGCTAGGTGCTCCTCGACGCACGTAGGCCCTCCTGCTGTATTTTACGTCGCATAGCATGCTCAACGGAACAGTCTCCATGTGGAGTGGGGTCCGGAGGGGTCTCAGCCTCATATATACTGTATATATCCCCCCCCCCACCCCTACAGACGCCACGCATACCATGCATGGGCGGATGTACCCTTTCCCAATTGGGGGGGCAGGAGAAAATGGTAAGGGGGCGACTTCATCGCCCGTGTCGCTTCGCGCCACGGGCGATGAAGTCGCACCCATACCATTTTCGGTTACAGGACTTTTATTAGTCAAGTAAAGCATCAATAATAACATCAGTTGTTGCTGAACAGACACGCAGCATGCATAAAGCTAAAGGTCTGACTCAGAGAGTTTTCTGTTTTCAATGATGAAATGCTGTTGGTTTAGTGGTGACACAGCTGTAGTTAGTTAGTAGCAGTAGTCGTGTTTCAATTCATTTTAAATATAAGCACTTTAATTTGAAATATCTTGGGTTGTTTTGCATGCCATCATGTTTGGTGGGGCAGTCTGGGCATTTAGGGGGGCATTGCCCCCCATGCCTAGATCCGCCCTTGCACGCATACCATGTCACTTTGAACTGTATCCATGCCAAGTGCACTGGCATGTGCCAGGGGGAGTGGAATGTCTTTAGAAAACACCAGAAGGTGTCACATAAAGTGTCGTGTGAGAAGAATTCCTCTGGATTGGCTACAGTACTTGTGACTTTGTGGAGTGCACTGTGGTAGACCACGTCTTACAGGGAATGTGACATTAAAGGATAGCTTTGGTTTTCTTCAACCAAGGTTCATGTTTTAGTTTGTAATTAGAGGAAGTACAAGATGGGAGTTAATTGTTTTACATCCCTTGGCTTCTTTAGTTTTAGGGATTTTAGCTATTTAACCACATTCAGTAGATCCCATGAACTTCCGTGGCCAGTTATTATTTCCTGGGGTTCATTAGGACTGTAGTAGAGAATAAAAATAAATATATTGCTTTAAAAATGTCCCCCCTCCATAGCTAAAATCCCTAAAACTAAAGAAAGCAAGGAATGTAAAACAATCAACCGCCATCTTTTAGTTTCTCTAACAACAACCTAAAACATGAACTTTGGTTGAAAAAAAAAAAACAAAAAACAAAAACAAAGATGTCCTTTAAATACGTTTTTTAGTTTAGGTTTTCTGAGCTCAATTGCACCCCAAAAAACAAAACCTTTTTCTGTGGTCTGGGGGGTTTTCTGGCTCGAATAAGCGCTCTGATTTTCCTGTTGACTAAATGACTATAAAAACAGCAGATCTACAAGCTTGCAGAGCATCCGTTTGTACCATGTATATCTGCATCTTTCAAATGTGGTTCTGTGGCCAAGCGCTACGTCAAACTGGGGGTTCTTGAAGTAAACCACAGATGGTAATGTGAGTGACATGTGGATGTCTCCATGCCATGCCTACGTGGGCTGTCTGAACGCACGTTGATGGCAAACATGTGCAGCGATAATGTGTGGTCCCCGCAATTGTACTGTATGTGAGGTCTTCCTCGCCATTGTTTACGCGAAAACTGCCAAGAGATGGCATTTTAAAAGACAAAAGAAAATCGTCATTTATACATCAAGGAATCCCTCCGGGGAATGGCTGTCACCATCTAGAGTTGTAAATGGTTAGCAGCTGTGGTGGGTGATCTGAACCGTCATATTGTTGAGAACGTCATATTGATGGAGACAAGGCGTTGATTTGACCTCAGTGTATGAAACTAGCCGCTGTACAACCCCATCATTCCCACGCCAAAATACAGTTTTGTCGTCAAAATCCAACTTGATCACTTGCATGTGTGCATGTGTGTGTGTGTGTGTGTGTGTGTGTGTGTGTGTGTGTGTGTGTGTCAACACGGTGTGTGTGTGTGTGCGTTTGTGTGTGTGTAGTCAACACGGTAGTTCTGTGTGTACTGTAAATCATCATGTTGTTGAGTTGCACTCCATTACCAGAATACTACGTCTCAGAATAGAGCATCTCAAGGGCCTCAAGAGCATCAGTGGAGGAAACGAACTAAATAACTAATGGTACTTAAGGACTGTAGATCGCCTATTTTCCGACTGATATGCCCATAATGTAGCGCTGAAGTGAGTAAAAGTGCATTATCTGCTTCTGAGATGTGGCGGAGAAGAAGTGAAAGTACTGGAAATTGGAAACACTCATCCTCAAGCAAAGTACAACTGCCTCAAAACTGTACTTAAAGGTAATAGAGACAACTTTAGGTCTGTACAAACACTCTGTAAACAGATTTGCTTAAAAACAGAATCTAACTCCACCTCTCCTCCACTCTATTGGCTCATTATGAATCTGCTGGAAACTGCTGTGCTGTCTCCAGCACACACAAATGAGTGAGCAAACACACAAATTAGCATCGCCTTTCCTGAGCCCGACGAATGTTTTGTTTTCATGTTGCAGGGAAACGGCTGCAGCAAGTAGAGGCGACGTAGAGGGGGAAAAGGCAAAACAATATAGCAATATATCTATTATGATTTTTGGCTAAAAGTTGAATCTATTACCTTTAAACGTACTTTCACCCACATGATGGGTACAAGTGGGCATGGGATGGGCAATCTCTTTCCATCACATATTAATGTGCACACTTAATCCTGACATTTACTTTGGAAGCGCCCGGTGGATTCACATGCTCTCGCATGCAGCCTCCTGCACTCCAGGGAATACCCAGTGCATTTAACAGCACATTTATTATTAGTATTTAGCCAAATTGTCCCAACGGCTCTAAAGTCATTTTAGCTTTGGCGTGTCAATCCCCGATCCGAGTGAAAATGGCAAAGGAAAGGAGGTAAAGGTCAGGAGCGAGCTTCGTCTTGCCTGCAGTGAGCCACTGGGATCAAAACGCCATTTATTGGCATGGACCATTTTAAAGGGAATACTGCGTTTAGCTCAAATTATATTATCACTCAAATTGTCCCAACGGCTGTGAAATTACTTTACCTTTAGACGTGTCAGTCTGAATGGAGTAAAGGGTATTGGATAAAAGGTCAAGCACGCAGGCGGGCAAGATTCGTCTCGAAAAGGGGGTAACGCAGATAAAAACTGAACTGTACTGATACTGTATGAAGTTATGAGCCATTAGCTGCCTGTCAGAAGATTGGTTCGGAACAGCTCAATTGTACGATCACTTCTTACCATTCACTTCTTACAATTTTCTGGAGTAGGAAACGAGTAGAGTAACTGTGAAAAGAGAGTGGAGACACGCTTTAATCTTGCGTCTTGCGCCTCCACTGGAGTCCTGCTGTCAATGCGTGTGGATGGGCGAGAGTGGTTTGTTTGGAACTATCTCAGTTCTGGTTAGTTCCAAACATGCACTTTGCAGCCAATAGTCGTTGTCATGTGTGCTTTTCAGCCAATAGCCGTCTCTGTTCAGCTGTAGCATTGGAGTCAACTGGATACATGATAGACTCTAGAAATGAGCGTACAATTGAGATATTCCAGACCAATTTGCTAGGAGGCAATTTTTGCCAACAGCTGATCTTGGCTTTAGCAAGGCAAATGAAGCATTACACCAGAGATTCCGCCCAAATAATCGTATTTAACTATGACCTGCTACAGTAATGATGTTTTAACTGGGGCTCCCACACTTTGGGCATTACTCACCAAGATTTCACTAATAAATAAGGTGAAAATCTACAGTATGCTAGTTTGCTTGTATAGATCAATAGCTCTGGACAACGTTTAAAATAAAATAAAAATAAATGTTGTGGTGACTACCCAGGTCTTGTCCTGTCACACACTGTTCTCACAGTCAGTCAGTCAGGTGACCAGGTGTGCCATCCACTTAGGGGGTCAAAGGTCACAGGTTAGTAAAAGCCTGCCATAAAGGAGGGCACAGTGGGAGGTCACCAGAGACAGATGGATGAGTGGATGCAGGAAGTGAACAGGGGGCTCAAACCAGGTGTGTGTGTGTGTGTGTGTGTGTGTGTGTGTGTGTGTGTGTGTGTGTGTGTGTGTGTGTGCGTGCGTGCGTGCGTGCGTGTGGTGCCCTGTGTTTAAAATGACAGGTCTGCCCTGTGTGTGAGTGAGTGTCCAGACAGCATTGCGGCTGCCGAGATGCAGAGCACTCATTAGCACGTCTGCTCCTCGAACTAATGATGGAAGAGTGTTTGACTGGCATGATTAGGAGAGAGAGAGAGAGTGTATGTGTGCATGTGTGTGCATGTGTGCGTGCGTGCGTACGTGCGTGCGTGCGTATGTATTTAGGACCATGTTAAAATGTCTCCTCCTTTAGCTAAAATCCCTACATCTACAATATATACTGTAGGTAAATGCTATCTGGGTTGGTACTGTAAGTGCTATGGGCTGAGTTGGGGTCTGAAGAGGTGTGTTTTCAGACTGTGGCGGAAGATAGGGAGTGAGTCTGCGGTTCTGATTGCAGTGGGAAGTGCATTCCATAGTTTTGGAGGCCAGGAGGGAGAAGAGCTTGGTGTGTGTGTGTGTGTGGAGGAGCGTTGGAGAAGACGTTTTTTAGCAGGGGTTACTGTGGCGCGTGTGTGTCTCAGGCTACCTGGATCCTTCACTCAGCGTGTGTGTGTGTGTGTGTGTGTGTGTGTGTGTGTGTGTGTGTGTGTGTGTGTGTGTGTGTGTGTGTGTGTGTGTGTGTGTGTGTGTGTGTGTCTCTAAATCTACTTTCATATATGAACAAGGCGAACAGGTGAATTGTCTCTCTGTCTCTGTCTCTCTGTGCCTCCTGACTCTGTGACCCGGGGCAGGTGTCAACAAGGGGGGGTGATAGTATTAAAGCTGAAGGTATAGAGGAGGAGGATAGGATGAAAGTGAAGGAGGGGGGCAGGGGGGTGTAGAAACGAGAGAGAGGGGGACGTCCAGTGAAGCGGATCAAAGCAGATCGGGGAGGTCAGGAATGTGATGTCGCGTGGGACGGCTGCTGCATGGACCGCTGTGCTGTGCTAGGCCATCCCATAACGCACTACACAGGCTGGAGAAAGACCCCCGAGTTATAGTCCCGCAAAATGCCGGAATTCTAAGAATTTGGGGAATTCTTAACGTTGAAAAACTTGTGGTCTGAGGCGGTACGTACTGGGGCACCGGGTTCAGACCATCTATAATGGTCACAATGCGTCACATTGTTTTAAGGTCAAAATACGTGGATAAAACGCGGCCGAGGTTGAGTCATTGGGGAAAGACTAACTGTCCAGAAAAATGATTTTATTTTTATGCAAAATTAGTTAACAGGAACGACCTTGACCTTTTTAAGCCATTGGCCTTCACTCCATTGAGATTACTGACACGTCAAAGGTAAAATAATTTTAGAGCCAATTTGGGACAATTTGGCTAATAATAAAATGCCGTTTCCCTTTAAAATGGTTCATAGCCCCCAATAAATGTCGTTATGATCCCATAGTAGGCAAGACTAGGCTTGTTGGACCTTTTATCTAAAGGCCTTTACTGGATTCAGATTGGTACGGCAAAGGAATAAAATAATTTTATAGCCGGTGAGAAAGTGCTCTCTGGTTTGAACTGATGAGGAGAGAGAGACAGCGAAATCCATTTGCGCCCGCGACGGCCGTCGTGACGGTTTTAGAACCGTTAAAAACCTAACCTTAACCACGAACCCTAAACAGAACCCCAGAAAGCCTAAGCCTAAACCTAACCTTAAAGAGCAATTCCAGCCATTTTCAACATTTTTCCTGAGAGTACACAAATGCAACCAAATGAACCCTAACGGGTTCATTTGGTTCCATTTGTACGCTCTCAGAAAAAAGAAGCGTACTCTAAAGAAATCCATTAACATGGTGAAAATACATCTTGATGATGATCATCAAGATGTTTCACCATGTTAGTGGTTTTCTTCAGACCTCCATTTCTTGGGAACACAGAATGGGGGAACTTTTTATCAGGTCCACCCAGCACCTCTAGGGTATACTAATGACATATTAGAATGTTGAAAATGGGTGGAGTTCCGCTTTAACCCTCGACCAGTATGCAAAAAAGACCCGACCGTAATGCAAAACGGCCACGACTGTTAAGCCAAATGCTTATAAAACCGTTGCGATGGCCATCGCGGTCGCAAATGGATTTCCTCGAGTAAGGCGATCATTTTGAATCTCCTTGACTTCTCAGAGAGAAAGACAGAGAGAGAGAGAGATAGAGAGAGATAGAGAGAGAGAGAGAGAGAGAGAGAGAGAGAGAGAGAGAAAGGATGAAAGGCAAACAGATAGAGAGTGGGGCATGTTGATATAGAGAGGGTGAGCCATAAAGGATGGATGCAGATGAAACAACAGCGACAGGTTGCTTCCTGCAGAATGGAGTCCTGAAAAGCCTCAATTACATTTGAAAGTGCAAGATCAGAGTAGAGTGGCACAAAATGCTAGTCTAGGGTAAATGTCACTTAAGCAGAGCAAAGAGAGCAAAAATGAGGTCTCAGCTATGAGACGTCTGCACTCTGCACGCAACCCGGTGTTGAGTCAATGTGTGTGGAGGTGTTTCATAGTTCTGCTTGCCAAAGTTCAAAGCTACGACATGGGATGATGGAGAGCGAGCATCGTCCCAGGCTTTTAAAAAGTACATTTTCAAAATGTACTATCATGAAAATAACGAAAAACGTTTGTGAGAAAGTTAACAAAATGTTTTCAATGGTGTGAGCTTGTAGAACAGCTATATTTTTAAAAGGCTGAAGTGTTTCCTGTATGTTTTGTACTAATAATCAAAATCTACAAAGTAACTAACGTTTTCAGATACATATAGTGGCGTAAAAGTACAATACTTGCCTCTGCGGTTTAGTTGAATAGAAGAATTGTGCTTACTCGTACAGTAGAAGTACATTGTACATTGCACCACTGGTGAGCATGTCTACGTACAGCAGGGGGTTTCAACCTTTTTCATACCAGGGACCACCATTTATTCAGAATTTGAGCCACGGACCACCATTTGATGACATTTTAGCCACAAGGACCCCTAAACTAAAGATTTCTTTTGCTTTTGTCCACAATTCCAGGCTGTATTTAGGAAACAAATCAGGCAAAACATACAGATCAAAATGACCATTAATCTTCTAGTTGTGTAGAATAGGGGTTATTCAGATGATGAATATTTTAACTCTTGAGAGTGTAAAAATGAAACCAAATGGACCCGCAAGGGTCCATTTGGTTTCATTTTTACGTTCTCAAGAGTTACATCTGGTTAACCAACTTAGCTGGGGACCACCTGGAACCCTCTCAGGGACCACTGGTGGTCCCCGGACCACCTGTTGAAAACCCCTGACGTACAGTACAGTATATGCATGTGTTTATTATGAAAGTGTGTGTTTCACACTTCGAGCAGATGTCTATTGAGTCTCACATGGATCAGAGGTATACCATATGATTCTATTTCAGCTGTGCATACAAAGGACCCCCCAGTTCTCTACCCATTTGCACTATCAATAATAACAGCTGGGGACCCTACAGAACCCACTGAGAACGGTCGCATATCTCATGCCTTTAGTCAAACGACTCAGATTTTTTTTGTGTGATTTTGTTTGTTCCCGTGCGACAGTATAAAGCAGGGGTTTTCAACCTTTTTGATACCAGGGCCCACCATTTACTCAGCATTTGAGCCACGGACCACCTTTTGATGTCATTTTAGCCCCCACAGACCCCAAAACTAAAGATTTCTTTTGCTTTTGTTCACAATTCCAGGCTGGATTTGGGGAAACAAAACAGGCAAAACATGAATATCAAAATGACCATTGATCATCGAGTTGTGTAGACTTGGGCTAAACTAAGATGATGAATATTTTAACTCTTGAGAGTGTAAAAATGAAACCAAATGGACCCGCCAGGGTCCATTTGGTTTCATTTTTACATTTGGTTAAAACAACTTAGCTGGGGACCACCTGGAACCCTCTCAAGGACCACTGGCGGTCCCCGGACCACCTGTTGAAAACCCCTGGTATAAAGCACAAATCTCGAGTGTATTCGCATGACAATTGAAGTACAGTCAAGAGTGTATGTATTGTACAATCATTGTGTATTTTGTTCTGCCTGTGAAACTGTGGGAGTGACATTTACTCATTACCTTTTCTACGCGTGTTTACTTTTAGTTGGCTGTCAGCGACGGCAAACACGCACACATACCTGACCCAGGTAAAAAGAAGAGGAGAAAATAAAAGTACCTACACATATTTTCAGGGGGGTTTGTTTAAGCCCACACCGGTGCCAGGTGGGACACAGATTCAACCATGCACAATGACAAAACATTCCAGTCAATCACGGGCGCAGGTATTTAACCACTTGGAAACACTGTACACTTGGCTGACCGCGAGGTCACCCAGGGGTCTGTACTAGATGCTTTCTCTCTTTCTTGCCGATCGTAAAGCAAAATAAAAACAGCTAAAAAAAAACTATTATTGCCCAATATTTGCCACTGGAGACACTGGGGATCAAGTCTCCAAAAGTCAGCTCAGGACACATTTATTTAACCTGTTCAAACCGTGAAAGAGACATTATCGAGAGACAGCAGAATCTATTTGCGACCGTGACGTAAGTCGCAATGGTTTTATAACCATCACAACCGTGACAAACCCTAACCTTAACCCTCGACCGTTATGCGAATCGTCACGACCGGTATGCAAGACGTGGCTGTTATGCAAAACAGCCACAAAGGTTAGGAAATGGTCATAAAACCGTCATGATGCTTATAAAACCGTTGCGACTTACTGTCGCGGTTGAAATTTCACCCCTACTGACATTGGGTGCAATTCCCGATCGCTGTGGTGTAGCAGGTATGGTGTAAGTCTTCTCATTGGCTGCATGGCAGCAAATCAGGTGTGGGGCCTTGATGTAGGCCCGAAGGCCTATACCACCAGGCCTGGGCCTGAGCTTACCAAAAAATTATCCATAATAATTAAAACCAGTCATCAAGAGCTTCAACTCATGATGAACAAAGCAGGGGAGTACAGTAACATTTTTAATTAGGGGGTCAGGTGATTTCTTGACCTTTTGACTTGCAGGTTTTAATTATTCTGGGTAATTTTTTGGTAAACTCAGGCCCAGGGCTGGTGGTATAGCCTTTCGGCCTACCCCAAGGCCCCAGACCTGATTTGCTGCCATGCAGCCAATGAGAAGACTTACACCATACCTGGCTACAACACAACCATCAGACCTGAAACCTCACAAGCATGTCATTGTGCCACAACGCTAGCTTGTACCTGGAGTTTATTGAACATTTTGGGGGAAAAAAAATCCCAAAAGCAGGATAGAAACACACACACCTGCATGGGGCCTTTACCTTAATCAGGGGCCAACGCGAAACAGATTCCTACCCAATCTACGGGAAGGCAAGGAAACGAGAACCACGCCCGCGTTTGGCACTCGAAGGGGGCCGTTTAAAGCAAACAGCGCTAAGGATTATTTGCTGGCGGACTATTTGGCCCATGTCTGCTGCATGCCTGGCTCCTTTGTGCGAGGGAATGCCTCTGGAACCGGCAGCGAAGGACGGGCCGCTGCATGAACATGCCAACAAGTACACTTTGGCCAGCAGCTGGCTTGTCTGTGTGTACTTTCAACCTCTCGTCTCTTCCCTAGCCCTATTTGCCGTTCTGCTTCGCGGCACGCTCAGCGTAATCAGGTGCGTGTGTGTGTGTCTGTGCGTGTGTGCATGCACGGCGCGCTCGCACATGCTCGGGTCAGGGGCGGATATAACATTTCTCAATTGGGGGGGCAGGCGAAAATGGTATGGGGGTGACTTCATGAAGTCGCACCCATACCATTTTTGGTTGCAGTACTTATATTAGGCAAGTGTACGCATCAATAATAACATCAGTTGTTGTTGAAGTTGCAAAAGACACGCAGCATGCATAAAGCTAAAGGTCTGACTTAGAGTTTTCTGTTTTCAATGAAATGCTGTTGGTTTAGTGGTGACACAGCTGTAGTTAGTTAGCAGTAGTAGTGTTTCAAATTATTTTAAATATAAGCACTTTAATTTCTTGGGTATGTTGGGTTGTTTTGCATGCCATCATGTATGGTGGGGCAGTCTGGGCATTTAGGGGGGCATTGTGCCCCCATGCCCATGCCTAGATCTGCCCCTGGCTCGGTGTTGCCCTGAACAGGCCGTGTGATGTTTGTGTACAGCGCTCGCGTGTGTCTGTGCGAATGCCCAGCCGTATAGCTGCATATGAGCGCGTGCGCACGAGCACGTGTGCGTGCGTTTCTGTTATTGGTCTCTGCATGTACCTGCACCTCTACTTATCTTCCCCGTTTACCATTCCGATCCATTGCCTTTCAACGCTCGGCTTAAGTCGAAAAGGTTTTCCTGGATTTTCCTTTTGGGGGTTTGAATCGCTTGCCTCCGATTGGTTGCCTCGATCTGCCCTGTTTGAACGTGCAACCGGGGCTGGAATGCATTGTGGACAGTGTGTCTGAAAAACACACACACATACACACATACAGACTGCCTGTACAGGCTTGTGTATGGACCGTAGCTACACCGCTCACAGAAACACAAACACGTGCACATGTTTCTCCGATGTATCTTTTCTGGAGCCACGGGAGGCGTTGGTGTTTGTTGATGTGACATACATTATACGGTACAGTAGAGCAGAGCTGGGGGGGCTTCCATGTGTTTTTCCAGGCCAGTGAAGGACCCCTTATAGCTCCGAGAGCCCAGCATGCATTGTATAAAACTATATTTTGCACATTAAACCTTTTCATGGATAGCGTTGTAGACAGAGTTGTTTTGCCAGCACTGTCAGTGTGTAGCATTATGTTGTGGTGCATGTTGTATAGGTGTATTTCCAGACAGATCAACAGTCACTGTAAACCCTCAATACTTATCCCAAGGTGCACCAAACATGACAAAAAAAGTTATTTTGAAGCACCATATCTCCAAAATCAGATGTATGATGACGTCATCACGTTTCTGGTGTCTTGACCATTCTGCCCATAAATACTGTATATAAGAAAGCTAGATGTCTCGCCCACACTGCTGGCCCATGGACAGTGACGTTGTTACGTGGCGGCCATCTTTCTTCAGTCATCTCACTTACTCACACATGGTGTCTATGGCCATGGACTTTTTAAATAACTAAAACAATTTTCAAATGGTTTTCAAGCGGTTTGGTTTGTTACAGACATCAGAGATGTCTGCATTTATGCCTTAATATGATGTTTATTTAATAAAAAAATAAGCAAATGCGCAAATGATCTATGATGAAAATGCCAAGCCTTGTGCTGCGGCCTAACAACCTGCCATTCACTACAGTGAGATGGCATGGCTATAGGTGTATAAAAAGGACAGAGAGAGAGAGGAGGAGGAGAGAAAAGAAAGAAGAGTAGGAGGGAGAGACAGAGGGAACAGGAGGATGTATAAGGAGGGAGGAGGGATGGAGGGAGCTGGGTGAGAGGATATAGGAAAGGAAGGGAGGCTGTTTACAAAGCAGCCTTCCTACAGCGAGATAAGGAGATGGATGGAGCAGAGAGAGGGGGAGAGGATGGAGGGGGGTGGAGGCATGTCACTCTCTGGCATTCCTATATACTGCCCCTCCCACCCTCCCACCCTGTGCACACTGACGACCTTGTGAGAGACGGACTGATGGAGGTGCAGAGAGAGAGAGAGAGAGAGTAGACCAAAAGTATATGTCACCACACCTGGGCCTGGGGTTACCAAATAATGACTCAGAATTAAATTAAAAGCTGCTATTCAAAAAGTCCAGAATTCACCTGACCACACAATTAAAAATGTTACTCTACTCCCCTGCTTTGTTCAACATGAGTTGAAGCTCTTGATGGCTGGTTTTACTTATTTGGGAAGCCCAGGCTCAGGTCTGGTGGTATATAAGCTTTTGGCCTACCACAAGGCCCCCCCAGACCTGATTTGCTGCCATGAAGCCAATAAGAAGACTTACGCCATACGTGGCTACGACAAACCTGACAAAATCTGTTTGAGAATACCAGCCAAAGACAGAAAAATACAAAGAGAGACAGCAAGGTGGTCTGTCTGGCTGTACTGATGTGAGGGGACACTTAGGAACACATGACTAGCTCTTTAGCCTGTTTCTAATAGGTTGAAGAATGAGAAGAATGTGTCATATACAGCAGGGGTTTTCAACCAGTGGTCCGGGGACCACCAGTGAGAGAAAGTTACAGGTGGTCCCCAGGCTGAATGAAAGATGGTGAAACCAGATGCAAGTCTTGGGGGCATTCATGATCTGAATTAACTTAATTAAGAAGTCTGTACAATGAGAGAATGTAGGACATTTTGATCTACTGTATGTTTGCCTGTTTTGTTTGTGGACAGAACCAAAATAAATTTTTAGCTTCGGGTACTGTGGGGTGACATTTTCATTAAATGGTGGTTCAACCGTGGCTCAAATGCTGAATAAATAGTGGGTCCTGGTATCAAAATGGTTGAAAACCACTGATATACAGCAAAATGCAGTATAGATTTACAGGTACAGTATATAACATTAAAACTAGCCCATTTTCAAACCAGAGGAAGAAAGTTCTAAAAAAAAGCTCTTTAGACATCAGGATTTTACTTTTTGCACATCATGCAAAGTGTGTCGTGTGCATTAGCACTTGACACACTCTTTAACTCAACAATTAAACAAACACCAGGTTTTTTTTTTTAACTGAAATAACTTGTCAACATCTTTCTAATGCAGTCTGTTCTCCTTTGAGAACATGAAGACATGCATGCAGGGAATAAATGGAAATAGATTGTGCACCGAAATTAAACAATTCTTCTGGTCCCCACTCCCTCCCTCTAAGCGCCTTGTTGTTGCCCCTTCCTGTGCCCTCTCTGCCCTATAGTGGCCTTCACATGATGCTAAACGCAGACAGATGAAAAGAGAGAGAGGGAGAATGAAAGAATGGTTAGAGGGGTTAGAGGGAGGAGGAGGAGGAGGAGGAAAGGGGGGTCAATGAAAATGAAAAGAAAGAGGAGGGCGATGGTGAGCGCCCCGGTAATTTACGGCTTTTCATAGTGATGCAAAAAGGTCTATAAATTGAGTTGATTTGTGGCCTTTGACTGACACACACGCACGCGCACACGCACGCACACGCACACACACACACACACACACACACACACACAGTTGATTTACTTCAAAATGGGCATGCGGTCATGACTCCTGACCAGTGATAAAAACAGAATACCGTGAATTAATGCTAAGATAAGCTGCTGCAGGCCGTTCCGTGTGTGTGTGTGTGTGTGTGTGTGTGTGTGTGTGTGTGTGTGTGTGTGTGTGTGTGTGTGTGTGTGTGTGTGTGTGTGTGTGTGTGTGTGTGTGTGTGTGCGTGCGTGTGTGAGACACCGCAGATAAAGAAGCTGAACAGTTGGGACAGATATACGACGTCTGCTTTCATCTCAACCAGGTCCATTCATAGTTCCCGTCTGTCAGTCTGTGTGTTCTGCTCCCACGTCGTCTGGTGGCGTCTCTTTTGTCATTCCTCTCTCTCTCTTATACCCTGCATGTTTATATGTTCATCTTTATTTCGATCTGTAATCTACTGGATTGAAGTCAATGCAAAAAAGGAGTAGAGGATGAGCCTTCTCTACACAAGAGACAGGCAGACAGAGAGTGTGTGTATGTCTGTGTGTATGTGCGTGGGAGAGAGAGAGACAGAGGGACAAAGCCAGCGGTCAGTCAGGCCTTGCGGGAGTGGAACACTATAGAGGTGACCTTTGGCCCCTGAGGTGGACAGCTGTGGTCAGGACAACTCTCTCTAACTGTTCAACTCTCTAACTCTCTCTCTCCCTCTCTTTCTCTCCACTTCAATATATCTTGTTTTATCGTACAAGGACATTTCATTTGATTCAGGAAATTAAGCCATTTGGGTGCGTTCTAAGCATTACCTTATAATTCAGCTATTGGAAAAAACATCATCAAGCTCAGAGCAAGTGGCGCACTGTATGTGAACTTGTAGTTCTGCTGGTTTTGGAAAAACTGTGAAAATGTGATGCTCTCTTACTGGTCAAAGTGACAGATGTGTTCCCCTTATATAGTAGACAATTGTAGAATCAGTCCAAAATAAGAAATATTTCCCTTTCCATCACGACCAGGTAAACAAGAGGCTAACAGACGAGTGGTCTGCTATCAGGAAGTAACAGTGCGCAGGAATAGCTTTATCTGACCAATATTAGAAATGAGGATTTGTAGGATAACAGCTGTGACTACAGCAGAATACAGTATCTATCCATCCATCCATGCTGTAACCGTAACGCCATTATTACCAAAGACTATCTGTCTCCATACAACCCTAACTCCCACTGCCTCACAATAGCAACATACAGCATTTAACAGGACCACTAAAAGACCCCTGTAACAATCAGACCCAACCGACCCACCCCCTCTCCTCGCCCCCTCCGTTAAATCCCATTACGCTGGACACCACCAAAACACCCACCCGTATCCCACCCAGCACCCCCAACCCGGCAGGAGCTTTAAAATGGTAATTGTATTGTTTGTTATTTTACTGCGGTAAGAAAGAACGGTACATTGCCGTACACACCGCTCTACAGGTGGTCTCTCTCTGCCTTGTGTGAAATAGAAAGTGATTGTACAACTGAGACATACACTATAGGCCTATAGGATGAAGGCATGTGAAAACAGAAATGTGTGCCACTGTAATATCGCTATTAAATATTCAATATAACAAATTGTGCATACACATTCATTTTGTGGTTTAAGTATAATTTTATGCCAATACCTGGGTACATGTACCCATGCCATGATCTTTTTAATACATGCCATTTAATTGGACAATTGTATTTTGTATTATTGCTACTAGTAAAAATGTCCAGGTTGTACTTCCACTGCGTGTGTTTCTGTGCGATGTCTAGAACAGGTACAGTTTTGCAGGTTGGTATTCTCCCCCTTTGGGTTCCTAATATGTGAAAAAGCTTAAGCCTTATATGGACATTATTAAACTGCCGCAGCTTTCCGTAGAACTCTGATTGGCCAGTTTAGGTGATGACATAATGACGACGTAAGTAAGATTCCTTTATAACTATTGTCATGAGTATTAGCTCACTCCACTCACTTGTGCACAAGTATGCCTACTTGTGTGCAACGTGCACAGAGGTTTCTTTTTTTGCTTCTTTTAACAGGGCACATGCACATACGCTCTCTCTAGCTAAGGATTTTAACAGGCCAGTATCCAGTCTCCACTTAGCTCTCTGTATGAAGGTTAAGAGGGCCCTGGGGAACAGTTAAGGAGTCTGGACACCTTGTAGGTCACCAACCATTCATTTCCTGTTACGTACAGCCGCTGACAGACATGGCACTGTAACAACAGTGTAATCAGAGCCGGAGCGGCCGTGGTGTTGGGGTTTACCAAGCATGATCGCCGGTAGCTGTGACCTCATTCATAAGATGACATAACCACTGAAGCCCAATTAGCCTTTCATTAAAGGGGAACTCCACCCATTTTTAAAAAAAAAATCCATTAACATGGTGAAAGATGTTTCGCTGTTAGTGGTTTTCTTCAGACCTCCATTTCTTGGGAACGCAGAATGAGGGAACTTTTTTTTTTATCATGTCCACGCAGCACCTCTAGGGTATACTAATGACATATTAGAATGTTGAAAATGGGTGGAGTTCCCCTTTAAGTCTCTCCCCAATCCAGCCTTGACCAATAGGCATGTTAGAAGAGGAAAGCTTGACCTGGATTAGAGTATCTATAATGAGAGAGAGTAGCGACACTCCCCATTGACTCCAATGCTACGGTTGAACAGAGACGGCTATTGGCTGAAAATCGCATGTTTGGAACTAACAGTTTCAAAAACAAACCTCTGTCCCACCTGGCTCTAATATACAGTATTTGTACAGTATTTGTAGGGATCCCCCCACCACGCCCTAGATCAGGTACCGGTATGTTTGCCATCATACCCAGGAATGAACAGTAAAATAAACACGTTTTGTGTTGAAAAATCCTCAGCTATAATGACTAGCCATTTGAAGCATCCGCGGGTTGACAGTGGTGTTGACAGTGTAATCTTCAGTAAATGCAACGCCACGATCAAGCAAGGACATATTGACAAAAAAATAATAAACATACTTGGATGTGTCAATAACCCCATGTCTGCGCCCTTGTCAGTCAGAGCAGACGTGTGCTTTGTTGATCGTCAGGGGCGGATCTAGGCATGGGCATAGGGGGGCAATGCCCCCCTCAATGCCCTGACTGTGCCACCAAACATGATGGCATGGCAAAACAACCCAAGACATTTCAATTCAATCAAGTGCTTATAGTTAAAATCATTTGAAACACTACTACTGCTACTAACTAACTACCACCACTAAACCAACAGCATTTCATCATTAAAAACAGAAAACTCTCTGAGTCAGACCTTTAGCTTTATGCATGCAACTTCAACAACAATTTGTTATTATTGATGTTTTACGTGCCTAATATACTGTAAGTCCTGTAACAGAAAATGGCATGGGTGCGGCTTTATCACCCGTGGCACGAAGCAACACGGGCGATGAAGCCGCCGCCCCCATACCATTTTCTCTTGCCCCCCCAAATGGGACATGTTCGATCCACCCCTGCTCATCCTCCCAGCCATGGAGAGCTGGGCGGCATTTTGGCATGGCACCACAGTGAGATCGGTTACAGGCTGAGGAAGAATTAAGCCAAATATCCAAACCCGAGATATTCACAATTAGAGACATGATGAAAGACTGCTATAAATTGTGGGGAAAATTATGTTCTCAGCGTGGCTGTTCTTGCTTTACGGGGACAGATGTTTGCCAACCGCGCTGCTCATGGCGATGAAGCTGTAAAGATTTTTACTTATTTTCTTGATAGAATTGTGTGCAGAATAAAGATGCGCCGAATTAATGCCACACCCGTACCTTTCCTCGCCACAGGGCTTGGTATAGGCAGCTCTGGTATAGACCTCTCAGAAACATGTGATAGACAAACCTCTCCACCAATAGCTTTCCTGTATGATAAAACATTGTTTTAAAAATAGATGCCACAGGCACATTTTCCCACTGCATAGGGCATGCCTTGTTGATGGATCTGGAAGAGATTTTGAAGGTCTGGTTCAAAAAATTAA
>CM076986.1:1543480-1590980 GCA_039105355.1 Benthosema pterotum
GAAGAGAATAATTCACAGTCATTATTAGAGAAAACTGGAATTGGAGAAGGGGCAGGGTTAACCAGTCTGTCGACAGTGGCGAAAAGAGCTCTGGGGTTATTCCTGTTTTTATTAATAAGATTAGAAAAGTAAGCATTTCTCGACTCTTTAACAGCCCGATTGAAATTATCAAGCAGTTCCTTCATAACAACATAGTGAATATCTAGCTTGCTCTTTTTCCACAGCCGTTCAGCCCTTCGACAGTTCCTTTTCAGGTCACGGATATTTTCATTTATCCAGGGGAAGGATTATGAGTAGCGACGGATTTAATCTTGAGAGGGGCAACCAGATCAATAGCTGATCTGCAAACATCATTAAAACAGTCAACTAACATGTTAGTCTGAGAAGGCAATCTTTCATTGTTAATGAGAATAGTAAAAGTATCAGTGAAATCTTTAGTAGAGTGGCTATTTAGAGTACGTGAACAGATATTGCGTTTAGTCGGATTAATATCAACATGAGTAGCGATGTTAAAAGAAATGGCCTTGTGATCCGAGACAAACAGCTCGTCAATGACAAGGGAGTTAAGGTTCAGACCCAAAGTAAAGACAAGATCTAGCGTGTGACCATGAGTATGAGTAGGTCCTGTTACATGCTGTTTAAAATTAAAGGACTCTGTCAAATGTAGAAAATCAATACCAAACTTATCGTTTTCGACATCAACGTGTATATTAAAGTCACCCAGAAGTAATAATTGGCTATAATTAACAATCACAGAGGAGAGAAATTCCGCAAATTCGGTTAAAAAGCCATTATTTGGGCCAGGTACTCGGTAAACTACAATGGAATAAAATGGATTAGATAAGCCGATCCTAAACATGTGTACTTCAAAAGTGTTAAAAGTACCAATAGCCACAGAGTGGCAACTGAATTGTTGTTTAAACACCACAGCAAGACCCCCACCTCTGCCAGAGGGCCTGGGGTCACTGATGTAGCTACAGCCAGTAGGGCATAATGCATTCATTACCACATTGTCATTGGATTTCAACCATGTTTCAGTAATAAAAAGAAAATCTAAATTATGTGAGGAGAAAAAGTCCTGTAGTATAAATGATTTGTTAGAAACTGACCTGGCATTAATTAATGCCAACTTTAGGGTAGACGTTTTATCAAAAACAACTTGCTGCTTATGAGCAGGGAGAGTCTTAGGTTGAAGAGGGACAGTAATTAGGTTTGAGGAGGATACAGCACGTTTTAGACAATGTAAGAGAACTCTAGGTGTAATTAATACTGGGATATGCTGCTGAGTGAAGTGTGTGCATGCGCATGTGTGTTGTGTGTACAGTATGTGCCACAGAGAACGAGGGTGTGTGTGTTCTCTCTATGAATGAAAGGGGAAAGAGGTCAATCACGGGCAGCAGAGATCTGGGGCACAGCGAGAGAGAGAGTGAGAGAGAGAGAGAGAGAGAGAGAGAGAGAGAGAGAGAGAGAGAGAGAGAAGAGGGAGAGAGTGAGGGAGGGAGGGAGGGGAGGGATCAGGTTTTTTTGCACAACCGACGGCAGCCAGGCGGGAATATCACGTGCGCTCGTACATGTGACCTCCTGCTCTCTGCACCTCGCCAGGCCGACAACAAGCTCCGATCCCTCTAGGAACAGATTCATAACCTTCCCCAAGCACTCACTCACACACACACTCACATTATTGAGACAATTCCCAAGCGCGTGAACGGGTGATCCGACGTCCTAGAATCACCCCTCCAGAAGGTGCGCGACGCTCTCCAACAAGCCAAGTCTACAGAAAAGTGATATGGAGTCCCCCCCCACCTGACCCACACTCATCTCCGTGTGTCGGTGCCATGGAGCCAAGCTAGTACGAAATGCACACTGACCGACCGACGACTGACAGGAAGATGAGAGCGTGGTGAAAGAAAACCTTTCTGTGTCTCTGTTTGTCCCGTTGTTTTTCTCCCCACTAAAAGGCCACTACCACTACTTTTTATTCTGCAAAGTGGGTCTCGGATCTTTCTAGGTTAAGTAGGAGTTAAAGGGGAATTCCACCCATTTGCTAAATTTTCCTCAGGAAAAAGGGGTCTGAAAGAAAAATCATTAACATGGTGAAATACATCTTGATGATGTCATCAGATGTATTTCACCATGATTTTTTTCAGACCTCCATTTTTAGGATTTAGAATTGGGGGAACTTTTTTTTATCATGTCCACACAACATCTCACAGGTATATTAATGGCATATTAAAATGTTGAAAATGGGTGGAGTTCCCCATTAAGTATAGGTATACAACGCAAGCTATGTAGCTCTCGTTGTTTTCTTCTCAGCATAGATCCGTCATCACTTTGATATGATTATTTCAGCATTGCCAAATGTGTTGACCTTTCTCTCTTTCTCTATCTCTCTCTCTGTATCGCTCTGCTATCAAACAGCAAGTAATGAAACATCATTTAATTGGCAGCTGCTGTATTCTTTATGCAGAATTGTTCTCCGACCTCTGGGCCATGGGATGGTCTTTGTACCGGCTACCTGATTGGCTATCCGGTCTCTCGGCAACGCCATGACTTATGATTGGCTATCCAGTCTCTCTGCAACACCAAGACTTATGATTGGCTATCCAGTCTCTCTGCAACGCCAAGACTTATGATTGGCTATCCAGTCTCTCTGCAACGCCAAGACTTATGATTGGCTATCCAGTCTCTCTGCAACGCCAAGACTTATGATTGGCTATCCGGTCTCTCGACAACGCCATGACTTATGATTGGCTATCCAGTCTCTCTGCAACACCATGACTTATGATTGGCTATCTCGTCCAATTTCTGATCTAGCACTACCACACCTAAATTCAGGCTCAGTAATCTCCTTCTAAACCCATAATCAAACCCTTGTCAGTAGATTTTTCCAAGAATAGACTGACAACCATCTGGCATTGTGCTCTTCCATTCAGCCCTCACACATTTTTTTTTTTACCTTTTCACCTCACACAAGCCCCAACCACGTTGTAAAGTATTTCGAAATTCTTGAAAATCTTTCATCATGGGAACGATTATGACAAAGTAATTGCAATTAGATTATGGATTTATGGAATAATTATGGAATAGTTGTGGCAACCATAACTGCCTTCCTCGCAGGTGGTATGAGCTGTACTAATAGAGATTATTCACTGTGGAGATGGGTCTGGCATGTGTGATCAACGACACACTGTGTTGTTGGGAAGGGCAGGAATTGGTGAGGAGACTTCTAGCGGCGTTACACCGCACCAGCAGGGCCGGATCTAGGCATGGGCATGGGGGGGCAATGCCCCCCCTAAATGCCCTGACTGTCCTACCAAACATGATGGCATGCAAACCAACGCAAATTTCCAACCCAAAGATATTTCAAATTAAAGTGCTTATTTTTAAAATGATAGTGATAAATCAAACTGATGTTATTGTTGATGCTTGCCTGCCTAATATAAGTCCTGTACAAGATATAAATCTTCTGCGTAAGAGAAGAAAATATATAAAATAGAAGATAGATTTTGTGTGTAGCCTATAACCAAGCCAAAAATACATAGTTAATATCTATTCAATGTGTGGTTTTGGGATGAATTGAAATGAAAATGGCATGGGTGGCAGCCTCATGACCATGACCAAGCGACACGAGGGAAGAAGCCGCCCCCATACCATTTATCGCCTGCCCCACCTATTGGGAAATGTTACATCCTACCTAGTGCTGAGGGATGATGTTCCATTTTTCAGTTTTGCTGGATGATTGGGGTTGTTGTCGATTTGTGGCCAGTCATTTTGATTGCTCCATAAATCAGGGAGACAGGAACAGGTAAGGGTGTGCCCTTGCCAGGGAAGCGTCTGGAGTTGGCCAAGCCAACGGTTCGGTTGTGTTTTTTTTTTTATTGGCGCAGGATGGGCGAGGTTTTCAGTGCCCCACGGGAGCAAATCGGCTGGTGAAGGAACTAGAGTTGGTATGGCGCTTGCCAGGTACAACAAAGATTTCAGGTATTTTGCTGCAGTTATTATTGGTTATTCCTTGAATCCGCTCCATTGGCAGGGCTTAGCGCTTTGAGGTTATTCTTAATTGACATCATTGACTGGTGTTGAGTGAGTTTTATCACCTTCAGGAATGCTAAAACACATTACTTTGGCCCTGCCTGGTACTATGTTACATGCCAGTGTCCTGTGGCAAACATAGAGAATCGACAAACTCACACAAACCGACGTGCTATGAGCTTATGTGCCTTTGTGCTTTTATAAAATAAAAACATTTTTGAGCAGTGGCCAGGTTTAAAATGCCCCCAAGAATAGAGCGTACCACAAGGTCACAGGTGCAATTCCCAGTCCCAGGTTTTACTCATTAAGACCCGAGACCAGATTATACAAAATGTTGCTCAAACATTTTCACAGAACTGTCTGTATTTGCCCGCGGACGTCCGTCTGAAAATGTTTATATCATATTCCACGGACTGTCCAGATGCAAAGAATTGATTTAATAAAAGTTTGATCTGATTTGCACACATTTTCAAGAATTTTCTTAAGTAGCAGATCTACTCCTATTATAGATGTGCTGTTTTTCAAAAGATGAAGTTTCAAAATAATAGTCAAAATCTAACGTGGAACCAATTCCAGTTAGAGGAGTATTCATTCATGGACGACGAAGGCTTTTCTCCCAAAGCCCCAAACTGAAAGTAGGGTTTATTGACCTCAGGGGCTCACAGGGGACAGGGAGGAACTCCTTATATGGTCACCACACTCTATATAGTAGGGAGGATTAGCCGAGAACAAGAAAAAAATAACAATATTTGAATTAAGTGAAATCACTTACTATACCTTTAAAAATGCCCCCTGAATACTGTATAGACATATTCAGACACACAGGAATATACTGTATGCACGGCACGCACACACGTGGCACACCGCCAAACATACAGTATGCTCTACAATACACACTCCTGTGTTTTCCCACAGCTTTCCTCAGCAGTGTGTGAGAAGTACCACCCACACGGGGGTCCTGACACACTCATGGCTCATCCACAACACATCGCCATGCACTCTGCCTGCATGGGCCTATTTCAGGACCCGCTGCTAGCACTACCACTACATGTCATCTGTCATCATCGCAGCGAAACCAAGAAGTCCAGACACGCGCACGCACACACACGCAGACACACATACACGCAGATACACGCAGATACACGCACACACACGCACACACACGCACACACACGTACACACACGTACACACACACACACACACACACACACACACACACACACACACACACACACACACACACACACACACACACACACACCAGTGGGCAGCCAATTGGTCAGGACATGTTCTTGTTGGGAGAGAACAAGATTCCTGGACAGCAGATTGTACCGAAAATCAAGTGAGTATTCCCAGTAGGTTGCTTATTATGCCGATGTTGTCGGGTCTCCGACTGAGTTGACTGAGTGTCCTCAGACCCACCCCAAGACTGCGTCGCAATGCAGTCAGTTTCAGCTACTTTATTGTGGTCATTTTGGTCAATATACTACCCCCCCCTCTAACACTAACCCTAACCATAACCGCCAGCACGCCGCCACGCTGACACAGGGCTTAAAACAAGGCGGCCAACCGGCCACGCTGATCGAGGATTTTCGGGTTTTCGTCTTATCAGTGCAATAGTGTTTTTTGCATGGGAGAGCATGATGGTGCACCAACGTATCGACATGTAACTGTGAGAGTGGTCACCGTTCAGGTGGGTGTGCACATGCCTACACGTGTGTGTGTGTGTGTGTGGGGGGGGGTGCTTCTCACTAACTTGGCTGCTCTTGTTTGGGAAGTGTGTTCATATCCAGTTGTCAAGGGTTACAGTCCCGACAGGCAGAGGGTGAGAGGTTGTGTGTGTGTGTGTGTGTGTGTGTGTGTGTGTGTGTGCGTGCGTGTGTGTGTGTGTGCGTGCGCGTGTGCGTGTATTCTAGGGATGTTCCATATTACGATTGGCCCTTATTTGCCTTAATCAGGTAATAATGTTACTGGCAAATATGCCAGTCTAACCAGTGATCAGACACAGGGACACAGGGTAAGGGGTTGACACAATAACAGTTATATAAAATCGTAAATAAATTCGTTTTGGAGCTGCAAAAGCGCACAATTGAGTGAGGAGTCTGTTATTCCTGGTTGATGGATTTCATATAAGAACATTTTTGTCTTTTTTTATGTTTATAATATAACAGAAATTGCCGTATCGGGATCAGAAATTACTTGTTACGAACAACCGCAACTTGTACCCAATGTACCTCCTTAGCTTCTCTTTGTCTCTTTCTCTGTTTGTCTCACACACACACGCACGCGTGTGCGCACACACACACACACACACACACACACACACACACACACACACACACACACACACACACACACACACACACACACACACACACACACACACACACACACACACACACACACACACACACACACACACACACACACACACACACACACACACACACACACACACACACACACACACACACACACACACACACACACACACACAGAGTAATTCATCACTTCTCCCGTAAGCATCAGCCATCAGCCACTAAACTGAAGGAAACATGAACAGCCTGGATCGATTACAGTGCTGTTCTGTGACGTTAGTAGACACAGAGACGTTTAGCCTGTAGACAGGGATTGATATACAATACAATACAAATACAGAGACGGGGAACTCATCTGTCACCGTGTAAGACCTGTAAAAACTTGTGGTTGACACAAAACAGACTCCCACTCTCTGTGTGTGTGTGTGTGTGTGTGTGTGTGTGTGTGTGTGTGTGTGTGTGTGTGTGTGTGTGTGTGTGTGTGTGTGTGTGTGTGTGTGTGTGTGTGTGTGTGTGTGCGTGTGTGCGTGGAAAGACTGCAGGACTGGTAAATGGTGCATTTATATAGCGCCTCTATCCAAGGCGCTTTTACATAGATTATACATACCATTTACGCATTGAAACACCAGTGGCGTAAGAAACCATGCAAGGTACTGACCAGCATATCGGGAGCAAGTGTCTAGCTCAAGGACACATCAACACTAACTCTGGGGAAACCCGGGTTCGAACCAGCAACCTTGTGGTTACCATCCGGTGACTCTACCCGTGAGCCACAAGGGGACAGTGATTAGCTTATCTGTGTACCTCCTTTATCGCCTGCATCTCTCTCTCTCTCTCTGCTTATTTATTTAGTCAAGTACCCTAATTGCTCCAATCTCCTACCAGTGCCGTCGTTGTCCAGCGCGCTCCAATCATCATCCATTACCTGAATGAATGTGTCACGTAATGCACACAAAAGGTATCAGCCCTGACAGTGAGTTCAAACACTGACAAGTTGTTAGGATCAGTGACAAGATCCCCGGGAGGAACCAGGAGTCAATCAGCAGCAGAGCAACCGACAGTTGATGACAAATAGTTTGACGACAACACACGCACGCACATGCACACGCACAGTCGCACACACACAATATGCCCTCAAGCAGTCCATAGAGAGCCTCAGAAATCATCAAAAGAGGCTGAGTGCCTCACTCCCTGCAGAATGTCTTCCGCATTTGTACACAGGGTTGTATGCTCTACACATAGACGATCTACAACAGGGGTTTTCAACCATCATACCAGGGCCCACTGTTAATTCTGCATTTTAGCCATTGACCATCATTTGATGTTGAGTTTAGTCTCTTCGAACCAAAGGGACTTTCAAGTTTTTGTCTACAATTTAGGTGATATTACTGGCAAGATGTTGAAATAACTAATGTTGTTTCTAATAGTGTAGATTTTTTGAAAATTAAGTAATTCAGATGTTTGAATATACTGTAATTTAACTCTTGACAGCGTTAAAAGTTAAACCAAATGCACCCGTAAGGGTCCATTTGGTTTCATTTTACGCTCAATGAAGGGATAGCATTTCATTGAGTGACTGACATGGTATGTGGGGGAAAAAAAACTCTTGTTTTGACTAAAACACACTGGACTCTGCACACCCCCCCCCCCCCCCCCCCCCCCCACACACACACACACACCCCCCCCCCCCCCCACACACACACACACACACACACACACACACACACACACACAGAGACAGACAATCCGAGTACATGAAAGCTAAACCTCTGCATCAGGTTGATGAATCTATGTGTTCCGGAAGCCTGCTCGGTTCCAGGGGCGGATCTATGCATAGGCATGGGGGGGGGGACAATGCCCCGCTAAATGCCCAGTCTGCCCCACCAAACATGATGGCATGCAAAACAACCCAAGATATTTCAGTGCTTATATTTAAAAGTATTTGAAACACTACTGAAAATGGTATGGGGGTATGGTATGGTATCGGCTGGCGACACGGGCGATGAAGCCGCCCCCTTACCATTTTCTTCTGCCCCTCCAATTGGGAAATGTTACATCCGCCCCTGCTCGGTTCCAGGGTCTGTGTTTAGGGGAGGTGATGTTGTACAAGAGCCCTCATGTCGAGGAGGAAGCGAGAGAGAGGGGCTTTTAGTTGATGCTAGCCGATATCCTGAAGGGAAGAGAGGGGGTCTTCGTTCCTGCATGTCTCTGCTTATGAATACACACACACACAGTTAAACACCAACATGTTAGTGCAAAAAGAAAATGCAGGGTTGGAATGTGCACCCATAGTCAGAGAAGATTAGTAGAACGTTGGTATATCAACCCCATCACTATGAATTGATGCAATTAATCCCAATATCCCAAACTCCCATTGATGAAATTAATGCAATTAACCGTTGGGTATACCAGTAACAACCTATGCACTATGGATAGTGCAAGCAATATTTACAAAATGCCATTTGGCTTTAGGTGTAGCATTGACGGGTCAAAACTAGGGGGTAGCCATGAGTCTAAATCCAATGCAATAGTTTGGGTCCCGGGCTAAAAAAACGTTTGGAGACAACTTTTCTGAATGGCCCTAAGATGACTTTTTCACTATCACTTTGTGAATTGGCTACTCCGTTATTTATAATAATTGAGACCTGCACCAAAAGAGGAAGTAGGTCGGGAGTGGCTTAAGGCTCAAACATACTCCAGGGTGAAGCGTATTTAGGTGAAGAGGTTTCACCGCAGTGTCGTTTTTTTAAGGCTTCACCCTGGATCAGGTACAAAAGAGAAAAATAGTTCGCACACCATTTCAGTAGCACCCAGGCTGTAGACTTTTTATTTTGCAGACGACGTTTCGACCCGTGTGGGTCTTCTTCAGGTGGGACTTCTTCACCTGAAGAAGACCCACCTAGTGTCGAAATGTCCTAGTGTCCTTGAGCAAGACAGTGAAACCTTGATTGCTCCTTATGTGCTAGTAGGTACCTTGCATGGTTTCCAGCACCGCGTGTGTGAAAGGGTGAATGTGATGCACAACCTATAAAGCGCCTTGGGATAAAGGCGCTATACACCATTTATCATTTATCTCGACTGACTGAGCTAATCGGGAGTCTGGTCTTTCATCTAATCTTGAGTCTGGAGAAGAGTTGTTTTTGCATATACATTCTCTCAATCATCTTATGCTCTTATGTCACCCCCTCCTCACCACACACACACACACACACACACACACACACACACACCTACAGCCCCAACCCCCGTCATCATGAAGCGAACTGGAAGCCACCCCAGGCAGCAACCCATCCAACACTGTCAGCATCACTGTCTCATCAATCAGCGTTTGTCTTCAAGTCAGAGAGCCCCTCTCTCTACCTTTCACTATATCTGTCATCAACAAGTGTGTGTGTGTGTGTGTGTGTGTGCGTGTGTGTGTGTGTGTGTGTGTGTGTGTGTGTGTGTGTGTGTGTGTGTGTGTGTGTGTGTGTGTGTGTGTGTGCGTGCGTGCGTGTGCGTGCGTACTGCATACATGCACGCATGCAAAAGTAATGTGTGCATGTGTGTGTCCAACTTCTATATAATTAGTGCCCGGCGAGCAACCCATTTTTCAAATTTCTGTAGCCTAAGGAAGAAATTCAAATGCCATTCAGCTGTCCATCTCTGTTTGTTCACACACACAACACACACGCATGCACGCACGCACGCAAACACGCACAAATTTGCCTCCAGGGATCAATAAAGGTTTATCTCAAATCCTCATCAGAGAGACAGGAGCCTGGTTTCCAGCCAACGCCTACAACTATAGGCCTGCTATACATACAGTATGAACACTGTAACTACAACTATAGGTCTGCTATACAGTACTAAACACACACCTACAACCATTATACTACATGTACAGCAACTACAAGTATTAAACAACCCAGATGATAGCTCTATAGACAAAACTTGTTGGTGGTTTATTCCATTTATTGCTCCTTGTCAAGCTGATCCCATTTAAATAAAGGCCTTTAACAGAGTGCCTTGGACCTCGGTCACCAGGCTTACATCTGCCTATCAAAAAGCGGGACTTCCAGTTTGTTAACTCCCCCGGAAGTTGCCATTTTTCAGCCAATTGCGGCAGACTTCTCCCGAAAATGTATGTGGAAACATTTTATTTCTCCCTTTGTGCTCGCAAAGCTGTTGTATAAAGGTTTAAAAGACGGAATCGTGTGCACTTTGCACACTTCTATAACTGCTTTCTTTGTTGAAAGTCAAGACAGTCAGAGAACCGACATATGATGGGAGTGCACCTTCTATTTACACTAACCAATGAGAGCACAGGTACTACCTTGGTGGCAGAAAACGCCCAGACCAGGCATGACCAATACAAAGGCAGGACATGGTTCAGAAAACCATAGGTCATTTCCATTCTGGTGTGTCCAATCTATTCTATTCTATTCCAGTCCATTCTGTCCTGTCAGATGCCCATACACACATGCACATTGCACACAGACACGCGCCTCACTTGCAGGCAGTGTGCTATTTGAAGGAGGGTGACCGTACTTTCTATAACGGCTCTGTTCTGGGTTTTAAAGTGAGCCCAGATTGGAACGGTGAGTGAGGAAGATTCTGTCTGACATCATCCTGAGTCATCCTGAGAAAGAGAACAGACAGAGCGAACGCAGACGGACAGACAGATTCAAAACTTGAGTAAGAGTACCAATAGGAGATACCGTAGCAGTAATTATGCAGTCAAAATATCTCTATCTGTACTTAAATACAGTACGTGAAGTAAGATAATTTCCACCACTGCAAGCGCACATGCACAAACAGTTTAAGAACGTATCGATGTCCACACAGAAAGAGTGTATAGGGACACAAATATTTTGAGGAGCCTACACACACACACACGCACGTGCACGCACCCCCCCCCCCCCCCCCCCCCCCCCCCCCACACACACACACACACACACAGAGAGAAAGACAGCTCTCGACATCTATATTTCATGTGCCTATATTTACAGACTACATCTGTCAGTTGTGTCATTAACTGCAGTGTGGTGACAAAGGGCTTTGTAAACACCAGGGTCTGCAAGTAAAGTTAAATTAAACCCCATCTGGTGTTCAACTGGTGCCTCTGCTTAACTACACAGCTTCGTCAGGGACCATGCAAGCTGGGACAAAAATCCATTTCAAAAATTGTATTGCGACTACTTTTGGTACTTTAGGTATAATTTGATGTGAATACTTTTGTATTTCTATTCAAGTACATTTTGAATTCGAAACTTGTACAGGTACTTGTAACAAAGTGTTGCTATCGGTATATTGTAGTATCCATGATTTTCATTCAGTAAAACAATAAATAATAATAATTAAAAAAAACATGGCAGCCAGGCTCTCACCGCTACAGGTGTGCAGTTCCCAAAATAAAGTTCTGAAACTCAGATTCTGAAAATAAACTATATTTTAAGGCTAGGAATGGAACCAGGTTCACTTAATTCTTGTAGTCGAAAACTACAAGCTATAGAGGGTGTGCAATGCATATGACATCACCATCACCGTCATCATGCCCAGAAGTTATGGGGGAACGCCTACCGAGTGGCCTCTCACTTTTAGAACCTGGAAGTGTGTGTGTGTGTGTGTGTGTGTGTGTGTGTGTGTGGTGTGTGTGTGTGTGTGTGTGTGTGTGTGTGTGTGTGTGTGGTGTGTGTGTGTGTGTGTGTGTGTGTGTGCGCGCGTTAGAGTGTCAGAGATCTAAAAGGAGACAGAGGTCAGGGGTCAAAGTGGTAGCTTCCCCCTGTCTGCTGGGCGCAATGTTAGCAGTGTGCATGTGAATGTGCATGCGCGCGTGTGTGTGTACCCACTACCCATGCGTGTTTACAGTGTCGGACAGGATAACAGAGAGGTAGCTGGGGGGCAGTTTTATAAAAATAACTTGAGACACAAGTTATGGATGAGCTGACCAGGAGACAGTGGGACAGACAGAGACAGAAACAGAAGTATCTCACCACAGTTCAAATGGCACGTTTGACGCACACAGACTTTGTTTGGCCGCTCTCTAAATACACCGAATACGCAAGGTTTTTTCCGTCACGCTGTAAATACTGCACTTCTACCTTCTCCATACATGAGAAGAATTTAATCAATCAATTCAATTCAATTGAAGATATTTGGAAAGATGCTTGGATTTACAATTTACAATTTAGGCATTTAGCAGACGCTCCTGATCCAGAGCGACTTACAATGGTGAAAAGTTTACAATGGATTAGAATAGCATTTCCATCTAAAATGTTAGGGATGAAAAGGCTCATGGCTATCTGGTCTCTCGCCACCCCTTCCATCTCCAAAGTCCGCGTGTCTGTTTATTAGGCAGCTTGCAGCTGCCAAAAAGGTTGAAAATCACTGCCCCATTCGCTGTTACTTGGCCGTACCTAAAATAATGTACCTAAAATAATGCCTGGTTGCTCCTCTATCTCTCTCTCACACACACACACACACACACACACACACACACACACACACACACACACACACACACACACACACACACACACACACACACACACACACACACACACACACACACACACACACACACACACACACACACACACACACACACACACACACACACACACCTCTTTCTCCTTGACCTTCACTCCCCTCCTCCTCATCACCACTCTTGTCTTTGACATTCCAGTCCAGACTGACTAACCACACACACACACACACACTCTCTCTCTCTCTCTCTCTCCCTCTCTCCCACCTACCTATTGTAACCTGGTGTGTGGGTGCATGTGCGCATTTGTGTGTGTGTGTGTGTGTGTGTGTGTGTGTGTAAGCAAAGAATGTGTCCGCCGGTGTTTGTGTTCCGTTGCGCTGCTGCAGTCAAACCAATACAACTACAAGAACAAAACACAGAGGTGAAAAGAGAAGGAGACAGGAGAAGGGATGAGGGAGGGATGATGGATGGGGAGCAGAGAAAGAAAGAAAGAGGGGTGGGTGTGGGTGTGGGGGAGATAGGAGAGGGAGAGAGAGAGGGGGAAGGACTGCAGGACAGGAGACGACAGGCCAACATGTCTCAGCCTGGTTCCTCCTACAGACCTCTATACCTGCTGATCATCACATCAGCTCTGCTCCCTCTCTCTGCTTTGTCCTCCTCACATTCCTGCCATCACAACTGTCAGCTGTCACCCCCGAGCACCCTCTATCTCTCTCTCTCTCTCTCTCTTTCTGTCTGTCTCTCTCTCTGTCTCTTTCAGAGAGAGACAGATGGAAAGATGGAAATGGTGCATTTTCTGCATATATCATTTTATCTTTATCCAAGTTGCTCTACATTAGTGAATTATAGGGCTGCAACTAATGGTAACTGATTCATCAGTCGATTGTTTAAACCAGTGGTTTTCAACCTCTGCTAGAATCGTGACATATATATATATACATATATACAATTATACATATATACATATCGTGATCTTTGCAGTTGCTACTGTTGCTACTGTTGTGCAACTATCAGAGATTTGTAAGTAAAGAGAGATGGCTCACTGCTCTTTAGTTTAGTTACACTTAGACCATTAAAACTATGATCGTAAAAGTCATAAAACACCCATGATAAATTGCAAAAACTCCAGTGATTAGTTTCCTGTTCGATTAATTGACGACTAAATTATTTGACAATTAATTGAATAATCGATTTGATTACGATTAATCGTTGCAGCACTAGTGCATTACGTTCACACACAAATTGCGGCGGAAACCATGCAAGAGGGCATCAAACGGCACATCGGGAGCAATTTGGGGTTCAGTGTCTTGCCCAAGGACACTTTGACATGTAGAGGAGCCGGAATTCGAACCGCCGAGCCACTGATCACTGGACGACCTTTCTGCTCTATCTCTGAGCCGTCGTGAGCAGTTGTGGAACAGAGAGAGAGAGAGAGAGTAAGAGATAATCTGACACTGATATGGTGTTGATTTCATCAAGCAAGAAGAAACTCACTTGTGTGTATATTTCTGTGGCTTGTGGCTGTGTGTGCGTGCATGTGTGTGAGAGAGAGAAATAGAGAGAGTGAACATGCACAATGTGTGTGCTCCCACACACACACACCCATGCAAACAAAAGTGCATTATCCTCTCCTCCACAGACCACAGTACATGGATATAAATCAAAAGACCTCTCCAACATGAACCGACACGAAGCAGCCGTCCTCCTCGGTGTCTTTCTGCAGGCCAGACAGTGACAGCCTGCCTGCATGGCGTTAAGTAGTTGCCATGTTTATTGGCTCCCATAAATAACCATAATCCCCCCCAGAGGAGGTTGTGATATGTTCAATTATAGCTGCGTTATCCCAATATAAAGTACTGTGCTTGTGTTACATTGTGGGCAGAGGGAGGAGAAGAAATGAAAAGAAAGAAATCGACGAAAAACAGAAACGCCTTTGTGCCATTTCAGATGATTTACGGGACGAGATAGAAAGGGTTCAGCGACGGTGTGGGTTTGCGTTATTGTACTGTACGCGGGCAGGCAGGGGAGGATTATACAACGGGTGCCTATAGGGGACCCCTGAGATAGGGGGGGACCCCTGAGCTTGAGTGTCCGTGTGATCGTAAGAGGCTCAAGCTCAGGCCCCCTCCAAAAAGGGGGTAACAGTGAATAACAGTCGTGCACACGACCCTTTTCGCTGTTATTAACAATGGGCTTATTTCATTTTGTATCAATAAAATAATCCCCAATAGTCTTAAACTATCATGATACAGTACGTTACTGCAAAGGTTTGAAGGGGAATTCCGCCCGTTTTCAACATTTTTTCTGAGAGCGTACAAATGCAACCAATTTTCTGAGAGCGTACAAATGCAACCAAATGAACCCATAACGGGTTCATTTGGTTCCATTTGTACGCTCTCAGAAAAAAGAAGCAGTCTAAAGAAATCCATTAACATGGTGAAAATACATCTTGATGATGTCATCAAGATGTTTCACCATGTTAATGATTTTCTACAGACCTCCATTTCTTGGGAACACAGAATGGCGATACGTTTTTATGATGTCCACCCAACACCTCTAGGGTATACTAATGACATATTAGAATGTTGAAAATGTGTGGAATTCCCCTTTAAACACTTTGCATTTATTTGGCTTAGTTATTTTTGGCAGCTTATTGTTTTTAATCAATCCGTTGCTGTAAATCCTGCTGAACATCGCAGGCCTGTATGTCATAATTGATATGCGGTTGTGCAGACACTATGCGCCGCAATGGGAAGAAAAATCCTCCGATGTAGGAGGGGGCCCTTTGGCTGGCAGTGGCCCAGGGGCCCATAATTTATCGATCCGACTTCTCAGGTGTTAGACTCGCGGTGCCGCGGTGTGGTTTTGCTCAGCATGCCAAGTACAGATGCTCCCACACCCCGAAGAGGAACCGTTTAGAAAAAGGTCGACATTGTCGTGTTTCTGGCAGTGATTCCCTGCGGTTGTGAGGTAATGATCGATAATGATCTGAGTCTCGATCGACCTTTTTCCCCGGGTTGCATCTGTCAACTGGCAGAGAAAACCCAATACTTGTACTAAAACAAACATGGGGCAAATTCTCCTTCGACACCACTGCCACTCAAGTGTGGAATGCCCTGACTCCCTCTCTCCAAAAGAGTAAATCCCTGGAGTTCTTTAAAAAAAAGTATGATACATGGACAATATTGGTTCATTCTAGCTATACGATACAATTCGATTCAATGATCTGATTGATAATTAACTATTTAGTAAATACCTTAAATATGTGTGCAATACGTGGACACTGCAGGTTTTTTTAAGGGAACATGTATTATAAATTCATATAGTAAAGTAAAAACAGTGATCTGGCATATAGATGGACATTGTATTTGAACAAAAGATGTGTTAAAATTGAAAAATACAGTCCAATAACTAGTCAGTATTGGTAGCAATTCAATACAGATTCGATACCGACTCAGTACATTGCAAATCAATATAATACAAAGTCAAATGATACAATATGATGTTTTCTGTTTACATAACAATATACTTGTTTAGTTTAGTTTGCCAAACTAAACAACCATTTGGTAAAGAGGTTTGGTGTAGAGGTGGGAAAGAAAAACATTAAAGGATCAAGCATGGATGTCTGGGGGACCCCAGGTCAGATGAGGGTTTAAGTGGTTAACGCTCAATGCTCAGGAAGCCCAACGGACAGACAGACGTCATGGTATTTCACCCTGCAGTCCACTCCAAACGCTGCATGGACAGACAGACGTCATGGTATTTCACCCTGCAGTCCGCTCCAAATGCTGCATGGACAGACAGACGTCATGGTATTTCACCCTGCAGTCCGCTCCAAATGCTGCATGGACAGACAGACGTCATGGTATTTCACCCTGCAGTCCGCTCCAAACGCTGCATGGACAGACAGACGTCATGGTATTTCACCCTGCAGTCCGCTCCAAATGCTGCATGGACAGACAGACGTCATGGTATTTCACCCTGCAGTCCGCTCCAAACGCTGCATGCATCAATGCATGCACTGAACTTAACCATTACCCCTGAGGGACAGTTCCAAGAAAAAAGTCTTCTTAAAGCCTAAATCCTAACAGCTTTCTGAGAAATGCATGTTTCTATATGTCGGTAGTTCTCAAAACCCCCAGAAGCAAAGATTGGAGTTAAACATCAAAGGTTTGCACAAATGTGCACAATTAAAAATAAACGAAGTAATAAAAACGAAGAGCAGAGCTATATGTGAGCTTGTACGGAGTATCTGCCATTTTTAATTGCCAAAGTATAACATTCAAATGAACTAGAAATATCACGGCCGATGCCTTTTATCATATTAATGTTTTGGGTTTTTTCAGAACTTAATTTCTTGGAAGCAGAATTGAGGGCTGACATCTAATGTACTGTACATTAATGACATTAGTCAAGTCAAGTCAAGTCAAGTTTATTTGTATAGCACATTTCACACGACAAGCGAGGACTCAATGTGCTTCAGAGAAATAAAAACAGAAAGAAAGCATACAGTGTAGGTACAAAGTACAGTACAAAGTACAATGCAGAGGGAAATAAATAAATAGGACCATACAGAGAAAGATAATATAAAATGAATATAAATTTCCATCAACTAGCAGAAAGCTAGTGTAAATAGATAGGTCTTTAGTTTACTTTTGAATATGGACAGTGAGGTTTCAGATCTTAGATTTGAGGGCAGGGCATTCCACAGTAAAGGGCCATAGTGACTGAAGGCACCATAACCAGATCTAGTATTAATTTTTTTAATGGTGAGGAGCCCTTTGTCTGATGACCTAAGCGTTCTTGAGGGTACATACGGATCGAGCATGTCGGTAATGTAAATCGGAGAAAGGCCATTAATAGATTTAAAAACAGTGAGGAGGACTTTAAAATCAATCCTTTGTTTTACTGGGAGCCAGTGAAGAGAGGACAGAACTGGAGTAATATGTTCAAACCTTTTTGTTTTGGTTAAAACCCTCGCAGCTGCATTTTGAACCAGCTGCAGTTTATGAAGTGCCTCTTTGGTTGAGCCAGCGAAGACTGCATTGCAGTAATCAAGCCTGCTGGAAATAAAAGCGTGAACCAATTTCTCGCTGTCTGCTTGGGACAAAAGAGGTCTAACCTTGGCAATGTTTCTTAAGTGATAGAATGCACTCTTGGAGATCGAGGTTATGTGCTTTTTAAAGTTAAGCTCATCGTCCAAGATAACGCCTAAGTTCTTGACGTGCTGACAGGGCTGAACAGATAAGGACGATAGGAGGGAATTAATCTGATGTCTTAGTTCTTTAGGACCAGTTAATAAAATTTCAGTTTTGCTATCATTTAGCTTTAAAAAGTTGTTGTTCATCCACTCTTTGATGTCCAAGATGCACTCTACCAGCTGAGTTACTGGGTTGAGGTTATTTGAAGGGACAGAAATATGTAATTGTGTATCATCAGCGTAGGAATGGTACGATATCTTATGTTGTTTAATAATGACTCCAAGTGGAATCATGTAAAGATTAAAGAGTAGTGGTCCTAGTATTGATCCTTGAGGGACCCCAAATGGAACCTCAACATTGCGTGAAGAATACGTACCAATGGCTACAGAGAACGATCTTCCAGATATATATGATGCCAACCAGGCAAGGGCATTGCCTTTAATGCCAAGGCAGTGTTCGAGTCTGTGGAGGAGAATATATGATGAATAGTGTCAAATGCCGCACTTAAATCCAGGAGCACTAGAGCTGAGGCGTTATGATTGTCCGTGGCCATTTTTAAATCATTCACTACTCTAATCAGAGCCGTTTCAGTACTATGGTTTGTTCTGAAACCGGACTGGTAGGCATCAAATAAGTTATTTTGTGATAGGTAATTGTATAGCTGTTTATAGACAACCTTTTCAAGAATTTTACCCATAAATGGGAGGTTTGAAATTGGTCTATAATTCTCGAAGAGAAGTGGATCAAGGTTGGGCTTTTTTAAATAGGGTGATACAATTGCATGCTTCAAGCTTGTAGGGAAAATTCCCATTGATAATGAGGAATTGACAATGTTAAGGACATCTTCGGCCATGCAACTAAAAACATTTTTAAAAAAGGTTGTGGGCATTGGATCAAGGCCACATGATGCTGAACTTAATTCATTCACTACGTCCAGTAGGTCCGTATCATTGATGGACAAAAAATTAGTAAAATGTTGCAGTCAGCGTGTGTAGTATGTAGCTTTGCATTTTGTTTTAACACCCTGATCAGTGCTCAGTGGCAGATGACCTCACGTTTACCAAAGGAATCCCGCCTCCACCCACCCCACCCCAAAAACCCTGCCTGGATTCAATCCAGCTTTATTTGTATACCCATGTTTACAAAGCCATCCCTCACCACACACTTAACAGCATTCCACCAGAGGTACTGTACACTGCTAGTGTATTAGGAGCATGGCCTAGTGTGGAAGTATGCACTATACAGTGTGGAAAGAAGTGTAAAAAAGAAAGGAATTTGTGTAAAAAAAAAGTCAGTGCTGTCTTTTCGCTATTTACACAACTGAGTCAGTCAAACATCTCGCTGTCATGTATGTTTCTAACTCTCCAACGATCTCCATCTCATTCAAGAGACAGTGAAATCCATTTGCAACCACGACAGTCGTCGTGGCGGTTTTATAACTACCGCGACAGTTTTGCATAACAGTCATGTCCGTTTTGCACAGCAGTCGACCAGTTTTCTCTACTAAACCTAACCCTAAGAATAACCTCAGTAAAACCTATGCATAACCTAACCTTAGCCAAACCTAACCCTTAACCCTAAACATAACATCAGTAAAACCCTAATGAATGACTGAATGCCTTTAGTTCAGACTCAGGGTCCATAGAGAGAAAACACAAATGACATAATACATGTACCATACACAGAACATTCAAACCTAACCTTAACCCTCGACCGTTATGCAAACTGTTGTTTGCTAGTATTATGCAAAACGATGGACTGTTATGCAAAACAGTCCTGACCTTATGCAAAACAGTCACAATGGTTATAAAACTGCCACGACGGCCATCGCGGTCGCAAATGGATTTCTTCCCTCCTGTCTTTTTCTTTCACCCCCCCACCCCCTTCTCTCTCTCTCTCTCTCAACCTTGACCTTCATCTGTGCATGTACTGTATACAACTTAAATGCGTTCTCAGAAGCTTCCTGGAAGTTTCCTGCACCACATAAAGCAGACGGACAGCTTTGGAACAACACTGCAGCGGACCACCGTCAAACGAGGCGTACACAACCGCTAGGTAATGAGGTGGCAGGCCAGAGACCACATGTGTGTGTGCGACCCTTGGTGTCTGTGTACAGTTTGCGTGCATGATGTCTGTGCCATCACTAACATCCTTCAGCCCAGTCCGGTCTGGTTGTGGTTCTCTGGAGTATAACAACACATGGAAAAGATTCTACGGTATATATGCGTTTCTTGGGGATGTTTTGTTTTCGTCCCGGCATGACATGTCATGCCATTAACCTGAAAGGTAAATAAATAATGTCAACTGCGGGCTTTGAAGCCCACAACAACATATAAAAAAGGTCTTATTTGGCTTGTTCTGTACTGAGAAACAAGTGGGTAGGCTATAATGCTTTGTTAGCCTGGCATTTTGGGGCATGTCATACAGCAGTAATGATTACGAAAATAAATACATCATATATTACAATAATTGCACACAGAGCGAGTCTGAGATTGTTTGAACAAACACAAGTAAAACACAGACTCCCAAATGTGGTGAGGATTATATCCAGCGATCGTCATTGGAGCATAGTGCATACCTGAGCAGCAGGTCGGATGTTCATAAGTCATTTTTATACTGTCTTTAATACTCTTGTTTTGTTGCCCTTTGCGTTACCGCGGTTACTACTACTACTACTCGGTACTTGTTCTCTTACTATACAAGATCTTTGTTTCTGCTATGACGACTCAACAGAAAATTCCCTTTGAATCTACAAAGGTCTATAATATTTAGGTCTATAAAAATGGAAGACGACGAGAAAACAGCAAACAGGCGATGAGGCGGAGATGAAGGATGAATCAATGACGAAACGGTGTGTATTTATTTATAATCATAACGTAGATGAAATATGGATGTCGGGGTGAAGCAATACGCCAGTGATAGGCATGATGGAGCGTGTGGATACGCTACGGTACGTGCTGGCAGGACACGGAAGATCAGGGGAATCAATCAGAGAAAGGTGAAATGAGGGCATCGAAAGAACAACCTCAGATAGGAATCCATTTAAGGACACCACAAATGCCATAACCAAGTTGGCTCCTGTTTGAATGACAACGATGAACTTTCGTTCGTCCTTCTCCCATTAAAATTCTTCTAGGTTTTTTTATCCCACGATTGTGCAACCCCAATTTTTCACCCGGTGACAATTCCTATAACTGTGATCCTCCTGGGCTCTACACAACCTCCGCCAACCTGCGAGGGCAGCAGGACTGGCCTGATGCTTCCTTCCATGCATGAGGAATGAGTCCAAAGCTGCCTTCAGGGGGATAATTTCTGTGGTTGGACATAGTATGTGGAAGGTTATTCCAGTCGGTTCCTGTCCCCTCCATCAGACGTCCCAGCTGGCCAGGGGAGGCAGTTTAGAGCCTATGATTGCTGCATGTTTTTGTGAGGGTATCTACTTTAGGAGACCCAGGTAGAACAATGCAAACTCCACACAGAAAGGCCCTTTAACAAAACCCACTTTGGGTACGGGCACTGATGGCTTTCATTGATAACTTTCTTTATTTCTACATTTGCCAGTCCTTCACTTTCAAGCTGGCGTCAAATCGATAAATAGTGCTATTTGCTATTTGTGTTTAAGTTCTTACGAAAATGGCTAGTGCCTTCAGTTCTATGAACGACTTTGCTTGTGTACCTGTTTTGGCAACAAGAAGGCCATAAAGCAGTGTTGACCAGTTGACCACTTGCACCTCTCTGCAAACTTTATACCCGTACATTCCAGTGTCTCTCTCTGTCTTTGTTGTTATTGAAATATAATGTGAGTATAGTGGATCATCTTTCCCAAGAGCCTCTTAGTCATGTTGCTGTCGCGCACGCGCACACACACACACACACACACACACACACACACACACACACACACACACACACACACACACACACACACACACACACACACACACACACACACACACACACACACACACACACACACACACACCCGTGCATACAGACACACACACCCTGAGGAAGTTGGCTGGGCAGTGTGAAAGGTTGGACATGAAAAGCCACAGCAATGTTACAGCACCTTGTCAAGGAAAAGGACAAGCAAGTGACAGAGAGAGAGAGAGAGATAGGAGATAGATAGAGAGAGAGAGAGAGAGAGAGAGAGAGAGAGAGAGAGAGAGAGAGAGAGAGAGAGAGAGAGAGAAGAGAGATGCATAGATGCAATAGGGCTAGAAGTGGTCTGCATCTCCAATGGCACACAAGTAGACGCATAAACCATACGAGTTTACATGTTCTACAAACAACCCCCCCCCCCCACCACACACACTCTTGGATGGCTCCCCCTGAGTCTCCACAAAGGGCGTTATTTTATAACATGTATTCTGAGACTCTAAGTATGACTATTCAGACAGACAATGTGCCTCACTGCGCATATCTACAGTATGCATGGCAATGCCAGTCTGTGTGCCATGTGCGTGTGCGTGCGTGCATGTGTGTGTGTGTTGGACAGCTGGTGGGAATCTCCCAGACGTCAGAGGCTCTCTCTCTCTCTCTCTGCTTGTTCAGGAGGGGATGGGCGAGCGGTAGCCATGGTAACCATGTACACAGAGCCCAGGCGCCGTTTTGGCCCCCGCCGGTGACAGAACAGTGTTGGCTGTAGCAGGAAGTCACATGGGCGTCACATTTTAGGGACCCAAGTCTAAAAATAAGAAGCGCATCTTAAAAATAAAGATTGAGGCAAATGAGACGAATCTGACTTTAATTTCACAGCAAAGGTTCTCAAACAGTGGCACGGGGACTCGGCTAAAGCTGATGACGAGTTGGTAACCAAATGGACCTTATCGGATATTTATCTCCAAATGAAACCATTTGGTTTCATTTTTTCCGCGCATCAAATTCTCTGCACGTCAAAAATAAACGCACTGCCATGATGTCACTGTCCATCTGAGAGAAGCTTAGGTCTTGGATCTCATCAAATGATGGTCTGTGGCTCAAAGCCTGAATACATAGAAGACCTTGATATAACCAAACCAGTGTTCCTCAGGGCTCTGTACTAGTGTGTTGACTGTTATCACTCTAGACTCTATTTTGTTTTTGCTAAAAAATAGCTGATATACGGAATAAGTTCACAATGCCTTACAACGCAATGTGGTCATACCATGCAAGTTGGGCCCATGCAGCGCTGCCTGTAATGCCGAATTTGTTCAATGGTCATAATGGTCAATCTACAAGTTCTCAGTCTCAACTCTCATCAACGATGGATGGGTTGGGTTAGCTAGTGGCAGATCGAATGGCAACCAAGTTTTGAACACAAGCTGTCACAGTGATTCAACATTCAACAGTTTTTCTGCTCACAAAAAAAAAACAGATGACCACAAAATAAATGTTTTGTCCTGTACACTACACACTCACACACACGCATGCACATGCACACCTGATTTACTGTGTTCGAGCATGCACACACATACACACGTATGCCCCCACACACACACACAGTGCCAAGAAGCTATCAGGTAGGAATGCAGGGATGGCCTCTTCCAGAAGAAACAGGTATTAGGTGTGTGTGTGAGTGTGTGAGTGTGTGAGTGCGTGTGTGTGTGTGTGTGTGTGTGTGTGTGTGTGTGTGTGTGTGTGTGTGTGTGTGTGTGTGTGCGCGCGCGCGTGTGCGTGTGGCTGTGCGCGTGTGTGTGTGTGTGTGCGTGCGTGTGTGCGTGTGCGTGTGTGTGTGTATATCTCACTCAAACAAACAGTAAATCATCTAATATGCGGGGGTTACAGTACTTTTCACTTGTCTCAGCAGTGGCTCAGAGACATAAACCTGGAAGACACAGTTGTGTGTGATTTACTGTGTCAGCGCACACCGCTCCATGCTTCATACCCACAGATAAGGAATAAGATAGGACAATATAATGAAACAGATAATATACACACACAGAGAATGATGATATAGGTCAGCCGGGTGTCGAGCGTTTATGTATCGCAGAAACAAATGATGGAAGTGAAAGATAAGGAACAAAAGTGGCAAGAACAGATGCATCATAGAGTTGATGTTAAATACACTTATTAAAATGTACATATGGAATGGATCAAGCTTAATCAAAATACCGAGATAGGGATTTAAAAAGAGCATTCAGTGATTTAGATGATCGGAAATCCCTCCGATCGCCCCAGTAACAAGATGTGAACATGCACACACTCTACAATGGGGGGAAGTGCAACAGGCCAACAGCACATTACACTAAGGCCCAACCCCCACTCGATCCTGATTGGACAAAAGGCTTTTCTCCCAAAACCCCAACTGAACAACTAGCGTTTCCCTGGGGACAGGTAGGAACTCTTTATATGGTCACTAAAATAGGGAGAAATAGCCAAAAAAGAAGAAAAAAATGACAATATTTGAATTAAGTGAAATCACTTACTATACCTTTAAATGGCCTAAAAGAATAGGTATTACTATTCATGGCATTTTTAAAACAAAATCTGGATATATATTTGCTCATAATGACAATGCCCAAAACAGGAACAGGCGAGGTCTAAGGTGGCAAAACGGCATCTGCGTCGTGTTACATGTGATAGTGTTTATCGGCACATGACATCTGTATACGTGAGAGACTAAGATGTTTACAGCCGGTCCAAGCCTAAACGTCCGTCCGGTCGCACAGACGTAAACACTGACACTGTATATACAATGAGATACAGTCACAACAGTACAGGTGGCTGTGCAGTAGAAGGAAGCCCCTTTGATCCCTGCAGTGCTGAAGGAGAGAATGAATGAACGATGCGTTTGGTGAATCGCGTGAGGATTGCGTGGGAGTGGGAAGTGGGAAGGGTGCAGTTAGGACCTGGGAGCAGTCCAAATCTAGTCTAAAACTGGCCAAATTTATCCTATCCTTAACCTAGGGAGGGAATGATTACTTCTCCCTTATACAGGCGATCCCCCCCTTCCTAAAGTTTTTTCTATTTGCGATTATATTGAATTTGGTTGCCATTTGTTATGTTCCAGTACGTTGATAAATTGAATGCACATGGTATAGGACCAAAAGGGTGTTATCCTTTTAGTAGTGTTTGGCTTTGGTTATGCCGTTTCTGTTTGGATTTCTGTCAATTAAGTATCAATGAACCAAACTGACCAAATTAGACCAAACTGAGCTCAATGTGACCAAACGAGACCATAGACGGACCTGTGAACAAATCACTTGAGTTCTAACAGCCGACTAATAGAGCTAGCAAAGGCTAGATTCTCTACACGCCTTATACTAAATGAGAAATCTCATTTCATAAAAGAAAATGTACTTAAAGATAATAGAGGCAACTTACAAACACTGTGTTTGTAAACAAATGTGTTTAAAAACAGAATCTAACTCCACCTCACCTCCACTCTATTGGCTCATTATGAATCTGCTGGAGACTGCTGTGCTGTGATTGGCTAAAACGCTGCCCCCCCCCCCCCCCCCCCACACACACACACACACACACAAATTATCACCGCCTTTCCTGAGCCCTGACGAATGTTATGTTTTCATGATTTGTTGACAACAACAAAGTTCTGGGCAGTCTGCAAGATGAAGCAAGTGTCTGTCAGCAGGGAAACAGCTGCAGCATCAAAGTACAACGTAGAAGCTACATGGAGGGGAAAATATATCTATTTTGATTTTTGTCTAAAAGGTTGCCTGTATTACCTTTAAATCAACATTTATGAACATTTTGCCTCCACTTTACCCCATACTGTAGATACGAGACAACAACCGCAATGGAATACATTTCCTTCTATGTCAGTGGTTTTCAACAGGTGGTCCTTAAGAGGGTTCCAGGTGGTCCCCATCCAAGTTGGGTAACCAGATGTAACTCTTGAGAACGTAAAAATGAAAACAAATGGACCCTCGTGGGTCCATTTGGTTCCATTTTCACACTCTCAAGAGTTAAAAAAAAAATCAGCATCTTAATTAGCCCAAGTCTACACAACTAGAAGATTGATGGTCACTTTGCCTGTATGCTTGCCTGTTTTGTTTCCCAAATCCAGCCTCGAATTGTGGAGAAAACCAAAAGAAATCTTTAGTTTTTGGGTCTATGAATAAATGGTGGGCCCTGCTATCAAAAAGGTTGAAAAGCCCTGCTCTATGGTGGAGCAACAACTCACCCAAGCAGGGCCTTCTTGCCAAGCATGGAGGCCTAACAGCCCTGTGTGGTTTCAAGTATAAACACACTAGCCAGAGATAAAGAACCTAATCACTATAATGGGAGTTCCATGGCTGCCAGACCCTGTGCTGGAGCGTGGCCTGTGGCCCTGCGCCTGCCACACTCCACTAACCGTACTAGCGTGGCCGTTGCCGTGGCTACAGAGATAGCGGCTTAACCCGGCCCTGACCGTCGTCGCTAATGATGCTATACGTTGGCATGACTGTGATTGGCGCCGTCGCACGGCTCAGTGCTAAGGCTGAGCTAGATGTACACTACAGATAGGATGTATGGCTCTTTTAGGGAGCCGTATCCCTTGGAGCCGTTCCGTTTTATTTAGGTATTTTTAAAAGTATTCGTTGTGAGCCTTTCAAATTGCATGGTGGCTCTGACAGCAAGATTTAGTGTGGTTTGGCTTATTGATTGAATTTATTTATTCAACAGTTTGCAGAATTTATATTTGATACCCCTTTCAGAAAATGTTTGTAGATCCACGATGTGATCTGTTCATTCTGAATAAAGAATCAACTAAGTACTGTACTGCTATCAGTTAATGTCAGCCAAACCGATATGTGGACTGATGCATCACTGTTTACTACAACAATAAAATATTTCCTAGTTACCCATCTTAAATGTGATATGGGCTGGTTAACTGAATGTAATAATGATATAACAAGGATGAAACACTTCCAACAAACTAGCAAGATCACGTAGAACTGTTTGTTGTTGTTTTTTTTTACAAAAGGGGCCCTAACTGCTACATTATTCAGTCTTAGGAATACAGCAATTATGTATCATGCCCCGGCACATGGTCTGTGGGTTGAACTTTACACAGCTGGCAGTGGTGGTGGTTTCACACACCGCAGGGGGCACGTCTGGACAAGCCCCCCCGCGGTCAGCCTCTTCGCTGTCGGAAACCAACACTACACAGTTGGGACCAGTGTAGCCAACTTGGCGCATTTGTCGCTATATTAAGCTTTTTTTCCCAGACCCCCCTATAGCACCAGAATTAATGAAAAACTCTAGGGAACTCCTGGCGGAAAATCTAGTGCTTTTTTGCTGGTGAGTTGGGGCGAAATTGGTTGACAGGTGCCAGAGATAAAACCCTCGTTTTTCACCATTTTTCCTCCTATGATAGAGTCCTCCTTCCTTCCTAGAAAGGACCATTGGTAATCAAATGGACCCACTCTCAAGCGTTAAATTACACTCTCAAGAGTTAAATTTTAATTAAACATCTGAGTTACCTAATTCTCAAGAATCTACACATTTAAAAAATGTATTTCTATGCTATTTTGACCAACATTTGGCCAGTTAACTCTCCTAAATTAGCCCGAGAGACTAAACATCAAATGGTGGCTAAAATGCAGAATAGATAGTGGGCCCTGGTATGAAAATTGTTGAAAACCCATCTAACGCATCCTAGTGCATTTTGGAAGTGCCACTAGTGCATTTTGGATTTTGGCAGTTGGCAACACTGGTTGGGACTAGAAGAGGGAGGGGAGGGAGGGGGGAGGCGACGCATCCCATGGGGGCCGCCATGTTGGATCAAAACCCACGCTGGAATAATATAAGCCGACTAGGGGTTAAGTGTCCCGCTGGGACGCCATTACGGCTCAGTCAGCGTTCGAGGGGAGGGAGGCAGGGGTGAACTTGGGGGCGAGGGAGAGGCTTCTATAGCTAACGAATGGAACGTTGAACTAATATTGTGGATGGTTGAGATAATATTGGCTGACTGACGTCTCATATATAAGGGGTTGCAAGCTCCCGTGAAGAAGCCATTAAGGCGAGGTCGGCAGACCACATCAGTCACTGTGGGTTAAGGGCAGAGTGGAGACTACAGGTGACGGGTCCCACGAGGGGAGCCATTTTGGATCCATCCACGATGAAGCAACACCTGCTGAGTGTTCAGCAGTGGTGGAAAGTAACTAAGTAAATTTACTCAGGTTTGGTACTTCAGTACAACTTTGTTTTTGTTTTTTCCAACCACGGTTCATGCTTTAGGTTATTAAAGAAATTTAAAATCGTTTTAATTTCCTGCTTTCTTTAATTTTTAGGGATTTTAAGTGTTTTACAGGCTTTCCAAAAAAACATATTTGCTTACAAAAATATACAGCGATTTCTTTTTTATTATCTGCTACAGTCCTAGAGGATCTAGTGAATGTGACAAGGTGCCATATTGAGCCTATTATACAGTGTAGAATGCCACTACATTCACATTCAATAGATCCTGTGAACTTTTGTGGCCAGATGTAATTTCCTTCGGTCAGTGAGGGTCACTGTAGGGTTTTGTTTAATTGCATATTTTATCCCTTAGAGCTTGTATCTTGTATTGAATATACAGTAATATTTTCCAAAGCATTTCCCCCGTTAATGACGTTAACTTTTTGTGTAGTTTGGGAGGTGTCCTGCTGTGGTTAAGCCCAGCCAACCAGTACGCAGAGGACATTCAAACATATTTCAGCACACTGCAGATGGCATACAGAATGTTGATAACTTAGAAGAATGTTTTTCATTTGTATAAGACTATGCGGTCGAAGCTGCATTCTTCGTTTAACATGGTTAACCAATAACAACCTGAGATCCATAACCACTCAGGGAAAAAACATCAGCCTTCTAGCGAATCAGTAACGAGGCCACCTGCTTCGGTCAATTACCCATGAAGCACTGCATGTCCACATCCACGCTGGGACTTCAGAGAAATACAAACAGCCCCCACCTCCCACCCCTGTTCAACTGTGTTTTTTAATGAATAAAAAGGACTTTAGTTTGGAGACAAAAGTTAACAAGATGCACAAGACGCACACACACAACACACCCCCTCCTACTCTGCCTTATGGGTGACCTCTGATCCCATCTGTGGAAAGGTTGGTTGGTTGAATGGAAGGAATGGAATGCACAGTGGTCGTCCGACAGTGGGTCAGTGCAGAGAGAGAGAGAGAGAGAGAGAGAGAGAGAGAGAGAGAGAGAGAGAGAGAGAGAGAATACAGCTATGGGACTGTGGACACCTACTGCTGTTTTTAAATGAATGTCCTGCTGCTTTCTAAGTATCACAACAACTACACTTAGAATTCCATATTGCAGTGTTTTGAGATTTGAGCACTTCATTCACCTCTGTTCCTTTGGCAGGACTGATTGGACACTAGACGCTGGTCCGTCTTCCAAGAACCTTCACTGAGGACTTCTTTAATAAGGGTCTCCACCAATCATTAACCCTCTGCCGGACCACCTGGGTCTCATCATGACAACATGTACTGTAGAGATCGTTAAAATGTATAAACCATCCTTTGTTCTATCCCTGACTGACCATTTATTTACAGTCATTTGCAAACACTGACCTCCCCACCCCCGGGTCCCTAACACCCAGACAGCCGGGGTTTAGATAGTTAACTCATTATAGAAATTGAGGCAGAATCTTCTAATTCTTGACAGTTTACTGAAAAACATATAAAGTACCTCTATATCATTGAACAGCGGAGACCTTGCTGGGTAAACTGAAAGCTGACCCATATTGTTGCACTTTTACCACAGGATCTTAGCCTGATGATCCAAACAGGGCTCCATCTATTGGGCAAACACACTTTGATAGGACCATTCCACCACTGGTCGTGTTATGTGTCCATTTACGGTACTGTTTATAGACTACTCATTTTAAGGCACTGGGTCACATATAACCCCATCTCCTAAGGGCATTTCAGGTTGGAGAGTGATAAACGTACGCATTATCGCAGAGAATCCACCGTGCCTCTCAGTGTCTACATAAACACAATCGCTCAGCGTAAAAAAAAAAGTTTACCAGAATTGAGGTCGATTCACACACACATTCATACACTGATGGCAGCGGAAACCATGCAAGTACAACCAGCACATAAGAAGCAATCAGGGGTTATTGTCTTGCTCAAGGAAGCTTTGACATTGACTGGGGGGGGGGGATCAACCCGGCAACCTTGTGGTTACCACCCAGCGACTCTAGGAAGTCAAATAACTGCTTAAAATATTGCCACAGTAGGACTTTTGAACAATGTAAAAAGCGTTTTCGGGGGGTTTGGTTTCTCGCCTAGGTTCTCAATCAGAGACTGTGTGTCTCCTGGATGGATGACGTGTTTTTTGTTTCTTTGTTCTCCCTCTGTTTATGTGACAAAAGCACAATGTGCTGGTCTGTTTTGAAAGATGTTACAATTTACTAGCTATATTTAAAACAACCCAGGTCAATTCCAATGATTTACACGGAGACCAGCAAGAGTGAAGGTCAGTCATCTACTCATCTTGCGTGTGTTATTGTGAGAGGTGGACTTCAGACATAAACAACGACCTCACAGAGAGAGAGGAGAGGACAGAGAGAGCAGGGCCGGATGTAAAACATTTCCCATTTGGGGGGCAGGAGAAAATGGTATGGGGGCGGCTTCATCGCCCGTGGCGCGAAGCGACACGGGCAATGAAGCCGCACCCATACCATTTTCGGTTGCAGGACTTACAGTATATTAGGCAAGAAAAGCATCAATAACAACATCAGTTGCTGAAGTTGCAACAGACACGTGATGTTTGGTGTGGCAGTCAGGGCATTTAGGGGGGCATTGTCCCCCCATGCCCATGCCTAGATCCGCCCCTGGAGAGAGGAGAGGAAAGCTAGAGAGAGAGAGAGAGAGAGAGAGAGAGAGAGAGAGAGAGAGAGAGAGAGAGAGAGAGAGAGAGAGAGAGAGAGAGAGAGAGAGAGAGAGAGAGAGAGAGAGAGAGAGAGAGAGAGATCCATGGGAAAGTCTATTAAGAGGATAGGGGCCTAGGCACTCGTTTAATTTGATCGTAAAAGCAGGAACTGAGTTATGGAGATGAGGCCCAGTCTTTCTTTCTTTCTTTTCTTCTGTCTTTCTTTTGAGGAACGCTATGGTGTCGAAAGACCAAGTTTTATTCTCTTTCCCTTTTTAACAGTGTCTGTGGTTGTGCGACATATTTTGAGTGCTATGGTGAGATCACCAGAATGAGTGACTGTTTCAGCGCCCCTTCATACTGAATCATTGATAGACATCAACACATTTGAAGATGGAGCATAATACATGGTGTTACCGCAGCTATTTTCAATGTTTTTCAAAAGACACGAATACAAAATAGGGCTTGAGCAGGTGTTTGGAATTAAACATAATGTAATAGTATCTCTTGCTCTACCTGCAGGGTTAATGAAGTCAATCTTAAGGCTGTTGAAAATTATTATTTTATTATAAAATTATTATATTTAAAAAAAAATAAGCAGATCTTTTTTATGCTCAATTCCTGTACAGGAAAACATAGCATATTTTAGACATAGTTCAATTGGTGACTAATCATGATTAAATTATTATTTTTTAAATTAATTCAACAGCCCTAGTTAGTCTCCATAGCTTTCTTTTTACTGGCCTCTCTCTCTCCCTCCATCTCCCTCCCCTCCTCTCCAGGAACATCTGTTTGCATCTGTTTCCAAAGGTCATTAGAGAGACACATCCTGAGAAGATGGTCAGGGACAGGAAGACAACCTCTGGTCAAACCCACTAGAAACCACAAGGTCTCACACACACACTGCACTCACGCTACAGTTTCCCAAGGAACCGTGCGCAGCGCTGCAAACTGCCAAAAATCCAAAATGCACTATAGTGGCACTTCCAAAATGCACTAGAATGCGCTAGAGCAGTGTGTTTTCAACCATTTTCATACCAGGGCTCACTATTTATTCTGCATTTTAGCTGTTGTTGAGTTTAGTCTCTCAGACTAATTTAGGAGAAATTAGGCAATTTAGAATTAATGAAATATAATTTAACTCTTGAGAGCGTAAAATGAAACCAAATGGACCCATAAGGGTCCATTTGGTTTCATTTTACGCTCTCAAGAGTTAAAGATCTATAAGGGTCCATTTGGTTACCAATGGTCCTTTCTAGGAAGGAAGGAGGGCTCTAGGGGAAAAATGGTGAAAAACTAGAGTTTTATCTCTGGTACCTGTCAACCAATTTCTCCCTAACTCACCAGCAAAAAAGCACTAGATTTTATCCGCCAGGAGTTTTTCCACTAATTTTGGCACACTATGAGGGTCTGGGAAAAAAAAGCTAAATATAGCGACAAATGCGGCAAGTTGGCCACACTGGCCGTGCAAACACTGGCTTATATGCACTGCACTTTCTAACACAGTAGAACCATCATTTTTGTTTCAGTTAAGTTCACAATCTGCATTTCCTGGACAAAATCAATGCATAAAAACAAGCACTTGGGCCAAGGCTTGCCCTGCGTCTTGTGCGTTCTACTCACAAATTATGTCTTGTCGGCCTTCAGCATTTCGCTGTGAGTTATAAGTCCGTAAATACGCTGCGAACGGAGACAGGCCGGTTATCGCTGCATCTCCGAGGTCAGTCCAGGCCGCCTCTAAAGGTCGGACACTTTCCCATAAAGTCATAAAGTCCAGGCATAAAGCCTGAACTTTATGTCCCTGGTTCAATTCCCGGTCAGTATTCTATTCTACCCTGTCACATCTTTTTCTCTCTCCATCTAAATCTGTAGATCAAGCTGTCACACTTACATTGTTTAAATTGACAATGAATGTATGGCATTGGACATTGGATTACATGAATACAAAATAATGATTGTTTGTCTCATAATCAAAAGATGCACAAGGCAGATATTACATCTGGCCACAAATGATCTACTGAATGTGACAAGGTGTGCACAAATATGTGTGTAAAGTCGATCCTGTGAGCTTCCATGACCAGTTCTAATTTTTTGGGGTTTATTAGGACTGTAGTAGATAATAAAAAAAATAAATCTCTTTAAAAAGTTGCAAACTTGCAAAGAAATATGTATTTAGGACCATGTTTGAATGCCAACTCCCATTGGCCACACAGTATGTCATGGTCCTAAATACATACATATGTCACGAAGTGTCCTTAAAGGACAACTTTGTTTTGTTTTGTTTTATTTTCCAACCAAGGCTCATGTTTTAGGTTGTTATTAGAGAAAGTAAAAGATGGGTGGTAATTGCTGCTTTCTAGTATCTGTAATAGTGGTCATTTCCCTTTGCAATTCAATATGCGTCTGTCTATAATGTGAAGTAGCTGTAAATCACTCTTGTCAGTTACGACGGCACTAAGAAAACAGTGAACTGATAACACCGCGACCCCTGAACCGAGAAGGCCGTTGTGCGTGTGTGTGCGTGTGTGTGTGTGTGTGTGAGAGTGAGAGAGAGAGAGAGAGAGAGAGAGAGAGAGAGAGAGAGAGAGAGAGAGAGAGAGAGAGAGAGAGAGAGAGAGAGAGAGCACAAAGTCATTTTTCACAGAATATGGTGCACGTGCAGGTGAGTGTCAGATCGATCGGTTCACAGTGCTGCATATTTTGTCCGACTTCCGAGCAATAAATTAGGGCTTAAGTGGTTAACCTTCGCTGACCACATCGTTGACCTGTTAGAGAGAGATAGCATCTGCTATAAAGGGTTGGAATGGAGGGGAGGTGGGGGGGTGACGTACAGCAGTGGTTTTCAACCAGTGGTCCCCAGGCTAAATGATGGAAAGTTCTTTAACCAGATGTAACTCTTCGAGAGCGTAGAAATGCATAGAAATTAAAATATTCATCACCACTTAGCCCAAGTATATAGAATGTAGAAGATTAATGGTCATTTTGATCTGTACGTTTGCCTGTTTTGTTTCCGAAATCCAGCCTGGAATTGTGGACAAAATAAAGGAAATCTTTAGTTTTGGGTGTGTGGGGTGAAAATGTCCTGAAATTGTGGTCCGTGGCTCAAATGAACTGAATAAATAGTGGGCCCTAGTATCAAAAAGGTTAGCATTTCACAAAAAGCCGCATTTTACAAAAAGACAAAGGGAAAAATAAACAGGATGAGTGGAGGGGGGCATAGAAAACAGGTCATGAAGGAGAAAGTAAAGAGAGCGAGAGCTAGAGAGAGAGAGAGAGGAGAGGGGGTGGATAAAGGTGTGTGTGGGGCGGGGGGTGTGCAGACAGGTGTGCGACCTCTCCAAGGAGCTCTGGGTGCCCCCGGGGTAGGGGGGAGAGCGGAGGGGGGGCATACTAGTGTGGAGGGTAACTACGGTGATGAAATGGAATGCTTGGTGTCGCCCCCGGCGATGGTTCATTATCTATTTAGCCGCCCCGAAGAGCCCGAAAAAAAAAAAGGTGCCGAGTCCAGACCTGTTCTTTTCACAGTCCTAAATGTCAGTCAGATTGCCCGTGGAGTCGGGGATTGCCTTTCTCCAGGGGGGGAACATTCCAGAAGGTTAGGATAGGTGTCACCCGCGTTCCTGGGTGCAACTTAACAAATCCCAAAGTCCTCCTGTTCGTCACCCTCTCAACTCTAGAACTAACCTGCATAACAGCCAGTGTCACACCTGTAGGGGTTAATGCTAGATTCTGACCTGTGTCTTGAGTAGGGCTGCGACTAACGATTATTTCACAATCGATTCATCTAACGATTATGTAAAGCCGTGGTTTTCAACCATTTTGATCGCAGGGCCCAGCATTTGATGATATTTTAGCCCCATAGACCCCAAAACTAAAGATTTATTTTGTCTTTGTCAAAGAAATACCAGTCTGGATTTCGCAAACAAAACAGGCAAACATACAGATCAAAAAAGACCATTCTTCTGCAGTACATTCTCTATTTGTGTAGAATTTCTAATTAAGTGGGCTAATTCAGAAGATGAATATTTTAACGGTTGAGAATGTAAACATTTTTGCACTTTACAGTTACATCTGATTAACCAGCTTTCCATCATTTAGCTGGGGGCCACCTGGAATTAACCCTCTCACTTATTTAGCTACCAAATATAAAATAAAAATATATAGGTTGTTTTAGACTTAGTTCTAACTAGGAAAAATACATTTTCCATTCAAACAAACACATTTTAAATGAGAGAAAGCAACTTTTGTAGTATTCTAACTGCATACATGATTAAAGAATATCTACACGTGCAGTTACTACTGATGATGCATCAGGCCTCTCTAGTTAGTTACTCTTAACGTTGGGAAAACTATGATTAAGTGAGAAAACACCTATGATAACTCCTGACTACTTGCCAATCCGATCAATCAACTTCTAAATTAGTTGACAACTAATTAATCAACTACTAAATTAGTTGACAACTAATTAAATTATCGATTTGATTAGGATTCATCAGTTAATCGTTGCAACCCCCGTCTTGAGGCCCAGGTAAAATCTGTGGTTTGCACAGGCTTTTTTCCCCTCTATCAGACACACAGTATTTAGTTTTAGTTCACAGAATCCAGTCCAGTCCTCTCCATCCCTAGAAGCTTCACAAAGGTGTCAACGCAGCACTCATCTTTGCCCTGCAGAGATGACTTAGATTTCACCGTCTCTATATGACATCACCCCTGTCACCTGCACTCTGTCCACCTTCTTCAAGTACCTTCAAGCTTTCCTCCAAAAAGGTATAGACAGGTTGCAGTGACCTCATTTTACAGATATTTCCTCGACGGGTGCGAACACGCACAACGGAGCGTATGCAAAAAGACATGGCCCCAGGGGCCAGCAGCACATATAGGGTAATAGATACAGTAGGGATTGTTGGGTATGGGTTTTTTTTTTTTGCATTCTGATGTCTCCTTACAGACATGGCAGTTGCTACACTTAATTAAATATTGCGTAGAGTTGATGGATAGAAAACCTAATTAAACTACAGTACTCTCTGCACCAACGTATGTGTGTGTACGTGTGACCTTTCTATAGGTGCAGAAAATGTGTTGAGAGTTGAGAACATTTATTTAAGTGTGCTTTTGTGAAGCGTGCACATATGCGTTCCATATAGCGTTGAATGCTCTACTGTAGTGGGGTTTTTTTTTCAACCAGTGGTCCTTAATGTGGTTCCAGGTGGTCCCCAGCTATTTGGCTGAGAATTGGTACCCAAATGGACGAGGTTGAATTTAGGCAAATTCTCATCACATGGTGGTCCTTGGTCGCTTTAATGCCCAGTAAATAATAGGCCTTAGCATGAATAGAGTGGAAAACCACTGCTCTACTGGGTACATTCCCAACCTTTAGCAGGTTAATAGCGATCTGAAAGCAGCCCCCATGGCAAAAAAGGCATTAAGTGCAGTACCATGAGAGGGCGTGACATATTCTTGTGAAAGGCAGCATTTATCAGAGCATTCAATCATACGTATATCATGTATAATAGCATGGCATTAGAGGTGTGTGGACATGAGGGGGAGGTATGCACAAAGCATAAGGATAATGCGCCGTGCCATTCACCGTGAGAGCACATAGCGTTTGAATGAACGTTTAATGCGCCAGTGTGGAGTGATACGTGTCCTGTACTTTTCTGCTATTAAGTGCGCGAACGCCTCGTCCCTTTGTTGTATAAATCATTGTCTGTGAGGTCCAGGTTGAGCTTATTCCATTATTGTGAGTTATTATTGTTAGTTACCAGTGGTCGTAGAAGAAGGCAACTTTTTAGCCAACAACCATATTCTTTTGCCTTTTTCCCCCTTTACGTTACTACTACTTTGATGCTGCAGCTGTTTCCCTGCATAAAGACACTTGCTTCGTCCTTTAAACTACCAATAATGCAATGTAGAGGTGCTCTGCTTGACGCCTAGAATTCAAAAAGTACGAGTAGAAGTAGTAGACACGTTTTCAAATAATTGTAGTCTACAGAAAATTAATAATAATAATAATAATAATAATAATAATAATAATAATAATAATAATAATAATAATAATAATTAATTAATTAATAAATAAAAGTAGTAGTACCTTCAAAATGGCACTTGATGTTACACCACTGTGTGCGTGCATGCGTGTGTGCATGCGCTATTAAAGACACCGACATCATCTTTCATGCAAAGAAAGATGTTTATGTCAAGTTATGTTGTCGTTTCTTTACAGGCAAATGGCTGTCTTTCACTGTTCAAACAGTGTCAAGATGGCACATGTGGACTAAAACAAGATGGCACATGTGGACTAAAACAAGAAGAAGAAGAAGAAGGGGGGAAAAAGCATATGAGGGGAGTATTGTGCAAAGTCGATAGTACGACACCTCGTGAAACCTAATCGTTCCGTAGGATAAGGGCGCGATAAAAGTATGTGAAATGCCAGTCAGGGAGGGGGGACGGGGACGGGGGGACGTCGCCATAACACGCAGAGTAATCCACACTGACAGGCAGGAGTCTTGTCAGAATGTGAATGGTGAACTGTTTGGTGTAGAGCCTACTGTACAGACAAAAGCACCCTGCGAGCTGTCAATCGGGACGCTCATCGTCACGTCCCAGCCTGTATGGACGACTTGTTGGCTAATGGGGCTTGACTGACGCCCCGATGCAGTTAAAGGTTCTCTTTCATAAGCGCTTTGTTTGTTTTTTCGTATTTCTTCGTTGCGTTGTCTATACTGGGGTGGATCTTTCGGAAACATTATTAGATCTATATGCTTGCCCTCACGTTGTGAGCTTGTGGACTGGCAATGGAGACAATGGGACAAAAGTGTATCCCATACAGAGCCATGGGGAGCTCCTGTGAACCGTGTATATTATAGTTTTTTTGTGCTCAAATGTTGATGATTATCATAGTCCATAAAAAATGTCATAATGACAATATACGATATACAATATTTGTAGAATATTAATATATTCCTCATGAAATGTTTTGGGTATTTTTATATCTATTAAAGGAGTGATTTGGGTTAATTTGAAAAATCCTCTGATCCCCTGGGTAACAAGATCTGCACATGAACACACTGTACAAAAGATCAAAATTAACTATTTTAATTAATTCATGCATGCATTATTAATTAATTCCTATATAATATATATTCGGTTCGGTTCCATTTGTACCCTCTCAGGAAAAAGGGGTCTGAAAGAAAAATCTCCATTTTTCACCAGACCTCCATTTTTAGGAAATACAGAATTGGGGGACTTTTTTATCATGTCCACACAACATCTCGTAGATATATTAATGACATATTAAAATGTTGAAAATGGGTGGAGTTCCCTTTAACATCTCTAGTGCCCCTTCACTCATCCCCCACACCCTCTCTGACCACTCCTGTTGCACACCCCACCTCACCGTCTCTCTCTGTCTTGCACACTGACCATTCACAGAAATAACGAAACCTTGCCTCTTGGCCCATGCTAGGGTCCACAGCTAGCAAGCAAGTGAGCCAGGGTGCTATTTTAAGAACCGGCTACATAAACACGAGGGCCAACTGCACTCTGTTGACAAACACACCGAGTCCGTTGCCGGTCGCTGTGGGCTGACGCTGCAAAAAGTGACCGTCTCACACCCGATCCCACACGGTCTTGCGTTGCATTCTAAAGCGGCAGCTACTAGTTCGTCCCACGCAGCTTAAATCGCGTTGTGAGGCATTTTGCGCAGTGTAGATGTTGGCACCGGTGATTATCTGTCCCCTCATTAGCAGACCATGGCCAACTGGGTCTGAGAACGGGGGGAACGGAGCCAAACGCTTGACCCAGCCCTCCCTGTCCATTCACAGTGTTTCAAGTTTAAGGCAAAGGGCACTAAGGATTAACCCATTAAGATCCTGAGGTCGGTTCTGCAAACGTCTTCCAAATCCTAGAAGCTTTCAGAAAAAACACCTGCTACTACGGTATCGTCGCTGTGAAGCAGAAAGATCTTGTCTATGTATTAGGGCTGCAACGATTAATCGATTAATCACAATCAAATCAGAGTTTTTGCTCGTTTTTCTCACTTAACCATAGTTTTTCCAGTGTAACAAAACTAAAGAGGAGTGAGCCATCTCTCTTCCCTTCCCTTCTGCACATGCACAATAGTAACTGCAAAGTTGCAAAAACAAAATATAATGGTTTGAATATCTATCTATATTTTTAAAATAACTTTTTGAGTTCAGAAGAGGTACTGATGCTTTCAGTTTAGAGTGACGTGTAGACATTCTTTAATCAAATGTATGCAGTAAAAATAAGCCTACAGTATATCCATTTCTAAGGTGATTGTTAAATAAGAGTCATAATCCGATTAATCAATGAATTGTTTAATTAATCGGCCGATGAATAAATGATGGTCAGTTGCAGCCCTACTATGTAGACACGTTTTGTTTTTTGTAATTGAACAGCCTTTTGCTATAGTGTGTGTATCACTTCCTTGGCATGACAATGTCTGACAACCACTGGCTTAAATGACTAGGAAACAAGGCCAAATTAGTAACTATACTTAACTAAATATACAATGCCTAAGACCCACCGCAACTACCAATACTTCATTCAGTTCACAGATAAAACAAGCTTTACAATGGCAACACATGAGGAAGTGGGCCATGGTTTGCTAGCATGATGGAGGCTGGCCAGGAGCGGGTCAAGGCAGCCATGCTAAGGCCATTTCATGGTTGTCCAAAAGCCAGAAGGACTGAGTGACCCAGCGGCTGATAAGATCCCTCTCTCCTCAGGCTTTTAAAAACTGACTCCCTCGTAAACAAGATTCAGTTTCTTTGTGGGACTTCTGCCCATAAAGGCACAGTCCACAATTTTACATAATATGTGCTGGTGTAGTCCTTTACAGGTTCCTCATGTCAATATGATTCACTTTTAAGATGTACAACAAGGTGGAAAATGTTTTGCATCAGGCTGGATGAAGTTGTTAGTGTACAGTATGTAAACTATAAAGAGATTTAAGCATTATAAGTATTTCCAATACATTTCAAACACAGATTCCACATTTACTCTGCTACAATTATTTGACAACTTTATATACTATTTACTAATCGATTACTATTCCAAAACATACAATACTCTCAGTATCTATATACTTACTGACCATTTCAGAATAGCCAAATCTACAAGATCACCAATGTGACACAGTATCAGCTTGTAGTCTTTAGATTTTTTTGTGTTTGAAAACTTGGAATGAATGGAAATGAAGGTAACCAGTGGAATGAGTGACACACCTCAAATAAAGTTCACTGGTGTCCCCCAAGGGTATACCCTAGGCCCCTTCCTATAGCATCTCCATAGTTTTCCGTAAATGCTCACACCAGAACAGGGGTGCCCGGGTTCATGTGGTTAAGTGTTCTAGTCAACGAAAGCTGTCACAAGACCCCGTCAGCCACATGGATGTTAAAATTGGGGGAAAAAACACAGGTGATTGACTGCCGCTCATCATTAAGACGGGTCATATAGAATGAGGTTGAGAGTTCAAGCGCTCTTGTCGTGCAGGCGACAACTTAAAAACCTTTGAGAATCTGGAAAAAGGATTGTAAATAACGACCTGAGTGACATGGTATTTCCCCCGTGGTAACGACCGCGAGACAAATTGAACCGGACCACCTGATTTACAGCCACGTTCGAGGCAATAGCGGTTATTCACCACTCAAAGAGCGTCATTATGTTGCCACCGAGGTCCGAGTACACCAGTAATTTCACTTTGCTCTCTCTGGTCGAAGGTATGTGGATTGTTACTGAAATCTCTCCAGCACAGTGCATGGCTAAATAGTGCCTTACATATAACTTTAAAGGACTTTAAAATATGGGACTGACCATCTAAACTATGAAAAATGTTTTTTTTAAATAGTTTGAAAAGTCAAAGAAGTTAAGGGATAAGGGGTTTAGCGGTGACGAAAATCTAGGCCTTTGTGTTTTCGAGGACAGGTCTGCAAAAAAAAAACAAACTGGCGAGACCAAATCTATGCCAATCTATAAGCTCAAAACTGTAGATTGGCTACTATCACGGAACGTTCACCTCAGAATAGGTACAGTAGGGTGCCTGCTGGCTTAGTGGTCCAGGCACATGCCACATACAGTATATACTGTATAGGCTCTGGCCTGACAATGTGTCGCGTGTTCGAGTCCCATTACTGATGACCTTTTGTTGCTTGTCTCTCCCATTCTCACTCTCCCTCTTTCCCATCATTCTATCATCAAATCTTGAAATAATAATAAAAAATGAATAGGTATGGTTTGTGTGCAAAACTTAACTCTAATTTATTCCCTTTGATGTGCCCCTTTGGTGTCCTGCGTGTGATACCTCCCTTTATGGTCCGATATTGCATTTCCAAGTTATTGCCTTTGTGACGTTTCTTTGGCTGCATTGCAAATCTGGGTGTACTTTCAATGCCACAGGCGGAGAAAGATGAGTTAAGCATCGCTTCGGCAGTGTCATACTTGGCAACCAATTCATTATGACAAAAGGGAAACGCTGAAGTGATGGGGACAGATAAAAAAGGAAGAGGGGCTGACCTCATGGCCCGGGAATCTAATAGAGTGTCTGGAAAGAACAAGTCAGGTAGGAGGAGTGACAGCGGGTGGTGGCAGGAGCAATAAGAGCAATGAGAGGGAGATAGCAATAAGAGAGAGATAGCAGGTGAGACAAGAGGGGGCAGAAGGTTGTCAGGATGGAAGAATAGAAGAGGAAATACCTTCAACTTGGCACATGAGATTAATTTAGATAGATTAGGAGATAGAGAGAAGGAAGGGATGACGGAGAGAGAGCAGGAAGGAAAGACTCATGGGGTATCTTTGACTGGTTGGTTGGCTACCTGTTCCATCTGCTTGGCTGTATGTCTATCTGGAGGGCTGGGTGGTTGGCAACTTCTCTGCCTGCCTGCCAGGCTGTCTGGCTAAGTGGCAGGCTGACTACCAGTCTGGCTGGCTACCTCTCTTCTCGGTTAGCTGGCTACCTGTCTGCTTGATCAGGTGGCTACCTCTGTAGTCTGTACTTGGTTAGTTGGCTGCATGTGTATTTGGATAACTGGCTACATGTGTACTTGGTTAGCTGGCTACCTGTGTACTTGGTTAGTTGGCTGCATGTGCATTTGGATAACTGGCTACATGTGTACTTGTTTAGCTGGCTACGTGAGAACTTGGTTAGCCGGCTACATGTGTACTTGGGTAGTTGGCTACATGCGTACTTGGATAACTGGCTACATGTGTACTTGGTTAGCTGGCTACCTGGGTATTTGGTTATCTGGCTACCCGTGTTCTTAGTTAGCTGGCTACCTGAGTTCTTAGTTAGCTGGCTACCTGCCTCCTGGATTACTTGGCTGACGTGCAGCAGGGAGTGAAGGGGCCGGCTGCGAGACAAAGAGATGGAAAATGTCTGTGGAGGTCTGTGTAATTACAGGGACAGGCAGAGACAGAGCCGGGGCGGTAATAGCACATGGTACCTGACACATGTGATGTGCCAATAATAGTGTTCCGCCAACAGGTACAACATTAGTGTTGGCCTGCCAGGCCCACAGCTCGCCACCGCATGTACCGTAATGGCTGATACAGCGTGCGCGCGTGTTTGTTTGTGTGTGTCCGTGCACAAGACAAAGAAATTTACAATTGTCACGGATTCCGCAACTGTTGCATGCCTGCATGTGCGCATTCACGTGTGCATACCGACACCGTACCTACAGGAAACTGTCAAAATCAGGAGATCCTTTTAGTCCTGAAGTGTAATGAATGCCCACACAACTGTGCCTTTGTAGAGTATTGTGAATATGTTGCCAGGAAGTTTGCAGCACATTGTGTACTAGTAAATATGAGACATTTACTAGTCTACATGCCAGATAAGTCATTCTAATATTATGGACATGTACTGTAGTAGAAGCATATCTTCAGCCACAGAAAAAAGACAAGCGTTTGACACAGAGGCGTATTGTCTATAAGGCTACGAAGGCTGTAGCCTACCCAAATCTCAACCTAGCCTACCCAAGAGAGCATGTGACACATGCATCACCCACGGCCACGATAATATGCCATTCTTGGCCACTATAGTAGTGCGCCTGGGTTTCATCATCTGAAACTCATTATATTCCAATATCGTTGTCATCAGGCATTTACTGTACAGCGCTATCAAAGCCTCACCAAATTATATTTTAGACGACAAAATCAACTGCAACCGACCTCAACCAGAGCCATAGAGTGTAGACAATGCTGTGAAGAAAAAACAGCCTGTTCAAGTGGTTCATGTACTGGTGCGAGCCCATAGACTCCAATGCACTGAATTCCAGTGAGCCAACATGCACACTAGCAGCTCCCTGACTCTGTTTGACCAGAATGGAATTAGAGTCTTCATTAGGATTAGAGCCCGACTGATAGAATTGGTCAAAACCATCGTATTGGGGGTCATATCGGATGGTCACCCTTCCATCGTTGGTCCTATTCTGTGTCATGGTCCTGTATCAGTGGACCGATAGAATTTTTAAAAAATTGCATAGTGCACACTACTAGCTGATACAGATTTTTTGGCTGCTGCAGGCTGCCTAATAAACAGGCACGGGGACTTTAGAGGTGGATTGCCGAGAGACCAGAAAGCCAATCAGATAGATTCTGCAACTGCCAACTAATTGACAATGCTATCACTCTACAGTACAGGTAGTTTGCCTGTCTACCGTCAATGTGAGTCCACCACTGCATAATTATATCGGCACAAAATTTTGCACAATTCACAAAGGAAAAAGGTCGATCTTCTTTTCAGTTGAAAACAAAACCAATATCGGTTACAAATCAGTTATCGGTTACTACACCTCTATTGGTTATCGTATCATTCCCAAAATTCCATGTGGGTCGGGCCCTAATTAGTGTCATCAGTAACACCTGTGAATTCAAGGAAGTAGGTGAGGGACCTGCAAGTTCATGTGCACACAGAGCCCATTACAGCCTCGGGAGATGGACCAGTTAATTGGCCTTTTTTTCTCCACACCTTCACACCTTTTAACATTCCCACAAAGACATGTGCAAGAATCTGTGCTAGGATAACTGTGTGCATGGAACCGTGTGCACGGAACTGTGTGCAGCATGGCTCCGTTTACTGCTGGCTTCCCACCATTGCACTGTCAAGTAATCAAAAACGGCTTTAAAAAATAAAAAGTACGGGCACAGATTGATAATAAAATCTGTGATAAGTTTTTTTTTTATTATTACAAGCTGGTGCAACGCTGGCATCAAGCCGTGCATGCATGTACTGTACACTGCAGCACCAACATCTGAACATGCTGCAGGGTGAGTATTTATTAAGTTTTTCCATTTCTTTTGTTATTTTATTATATTTGTCAGACCACCTCGAGAGACAGCTAACCCAGCTCCACACAGCATCTCCCAAACAAAAGAGGATCTGTTCCTCTCTGCTCAGACATGCTTTTGATAATTACCATGAAGGTTGGTTGGTGGAGAGAGGGAGAGAGAGAGAGAGAGTATGGGTAGAAAAATATGACTTAAGGCTGGAGATGGTGTCTGATGCCAAAGTAATGATGTTGAAGGGGTAATGGAGAGCATCAAAGCTAAGCTGGGAATTGAGCTTGTCAGTCACACACACACACACACACACACACACACACACACACACACACACACACACACACACACACACACACACACACACACACACACACACACACACACACACACACACACACACACACACACACACACGCACGTAAAAGAAGAAAGTGAAAAAGCAAGGCCTTGGGGGTTAAGTCACAGAGAGGTTATTGGGCTATAGGGCTGCAAGGACTAGAGTGTTCTAGAATGTTCACATTCCATTGAACTGTGTCTAGATCAACGATGTGTTCTAGGATCTTAGGCAGTGATTTTGTGGATTCATCTACAGTGACCTCCACAAAATGACCAGAACTACTGACTATTTCACCGAAACCAGAGCAGAACTCCCACCCGTGATTCTGACAATCAGCTGACACCACTATATTAATGGCAAGTATTTCATACAACTTACCGTATTTTCCGCACTATAAGGCGCACCGGATTATAAGGCGCACCTTGTAAAACTGTTTTCATATATAAGGCGCACTGGATTATAAGGCGCAGAGAATAGAAGCTACTACAGTTAACACAGAATAGAAGCACCTGCAGTCAAACAATCCATATATAAGGCGCACTGGATTATAAGGCGCAGTGTGGATTTTTGAGAAAATTAAAGGCTTTTAAGTGCGCCTTATAGTCCGGAAAATACGGTAAGTCTATTCCTTTAAAAAGTAAAAGTACTAACTATCTGTTACTGGTATAAATCTGGTATTTTCAAAATAATTGTTGATTATTTAAAAGACTCAGTTAGCGAGTTGGGACATTATGTATAATGAATAGTTTTACTTTCAGTTGATTTAAGTACATTTTGCCAACGCCAAGCAGTCTGATTGCTGAAGACTGAAAGTAGAACGGCCACATTAGAAGTCTTGCAAAATACATTATCATGACTACAAGTGATCTGTAGACAACTACCTCCCACACACCTCCCATATATACACCTCCCTCACACACACGCACGCCTACACAGACACACACACACACACACCGGTCAGTTCGTCCGCTTAGCACACGCTGTCAGTTTGTCCAGCGATTGGTCGCGGTAAACCCAAAGGGTCAGAGGTCGGACAGGCAACAATGGCGGGGGGGTGGGCGACGGTGGCACGTGATTGAATGAAGGGAGGAGGAGGGGTGGTGGGGGGGCCTGTGCTGACCGACTGCAGCTTAACATTCCATCTCTCTCTCTCTCTTTCTCTCCTCACACCTTCACTGTTCTTTTTCTGTCTTTGAGAGAGAGAGAATATGAAGAGACGAGCGTTGTATTATCTTACTGAGAGAAAAAGGCCAAAGGAAGAGAGGGAAGAAGAAGAGAGAGAAAGAGAGAGAGAGAGAGAGTGCAAAACACTTGACATGACAGTGGGGCGGTGGTGGGGCTGGGTCAAACTACAAAAGAGAGCGAGGAGGAGAGGAGAGACACAGAGAAGAAAACAGAGATCAAAACAAATGAAGAGAGAAGGGTGGGGCGGGGTGGGTTTGGGTTTAGGAAGGTTGGAAAGGGTTATGGGATGGAGGAGGAGGTAGTTGTGTGTTCGGTTGGCTGACTGCTCACTGGAAGCCTTGCCTTAGCATGTCTGACTCCTCTCCTCTCTCCTCAGGGGTTATTTGTTTGCCCATAGCAGACCTCAGTAAGGGATTTGGGCTCTCTAACACCCACACCAGGTCCATCTATCCTTTCTCCTTTGTTTAGTGTGTTTGTTTGTTTTTTGTTCCCCTGTCTTTCATTTTGTGCTTCTTAATACTGGATGATTCTTTGTTGATCTTGTTTTTCCTCCTTCCTAAACTCTTACTGTGTCTTTCCTTTAGTTACAAATGAGAGCACGGTGTAGCACAGTGTAATGTGTCGGTATTGGCTTGGCCCAATGGACAATGGGAATTTTTTGGAAAAACTCACTCATTCATACACTGTACATATACACCAGTTTTAATTGACCAAAAAAGCTTCTCAGGTCAAATATTGATGTGCGATTAATTGAGATTAATTAATCACAAAACATCAAGTAAGCCATGGCACTTAGCAGAACACGACACTGTTGTCTTTTTCAGCGCGGATTGGGTTAAGTACTATATGCTGTGTACATACTGTATGAGTCTGCAACGACACACATTCCTTCAACTTAAATAGATGGAGTTTGTATTTTCTATTGTGTGTGTGTGTTTGTGTGACTCATAATAATGTAATCACATGAAACCACACAGCTATACATTGTCTTCACTATACGGTGTAATCACACTAGATTGGCATTTATGCACATACGCAACAGGTGTAGAATGCTCATAGCGTTCCAAGATAAACGAGGATTATCGCTGCAAACGATCATGCCAGTGACACGTGCACTGTTTTGACTGGCAAGATACACAAGGATCTAGAAATGCACTAGGATTTGGACACACACACAACACAAAATGGAACAGCAGAGTGCACACAGCACAACCGATGAAATCGGAAATGTAACGCCAAAGGAATGTGTGTGTGTGTGTGTGTGAATGCAGTATGCAAATTCATCATTCCTTCGCAGGGGGAACTCGGTGCAAAAACACAGAAGTTAAATTATTTTGACAAGCCAATTAGAGGGACATGACAGTGAGAGGCAGAGACAGATAGAACCATTTCCAAATCACTCACTTGAAATGTTCAGCAAAACAAGCATCAGTGCATGTTGTGCACTCACTTTACACAGAAAAACACCTGCACGCACACAAGCATGCATGCACGCACGCACGCAGGTATGCACGCACATGCACACACACCAAGGGCGGCAGTGTCTCAGGGGTAGAGTTGCCAGTTCGAAACCGGGCTCCCGCAGTTAGTGTCGATATGTCCCTGAGCAAGACACTTAACCCCTAATTGCTCCCGATGTGCTGGTCGGTACCTTGCATGGTTTCTTCCGCCATTGGTGTGAATGGATAAATGGGATCGAAAATCTACAGTATGTAAAGCGGGCTCTACTTGGGTCTATATAAGCCTGAAATGTTGTCTGTTATTTGTGGGCTTTTACCCTGATCTATTACAAATCTCATTGTAGACGAGGGACTCGACAAAAGGTACAGAAGACTGTCCAGAAACAGTCAT
>CM076986.1:1595980-1598480 GCA_039105355.1 Benthosema pterotum
ACAGTCAAATCACACACATGCACACACACAGTACAGTACAGCAGTGATTTTCAACCTTTTTCATACCAGGGCCCACTACTTACTCAGCATTTTAGCCTCTCGGACCCAAAAGCAAAGGTTTTCAAGTTTTCGTGTACAATTTTGGAGAGATAACTATTGAGAGTGTAAAATGAAACCAAGAGTCCATTTGGTTTCATTTTGACGCTCTCAAGAGTTAGAGATCTACCGTATAAGGGTTCATGTGGGTACCAACTGACCATCATTTAGCTGCATGGGGACAACCTGGAATCCTCTCAGGGACAACTGGTGGTCCCCAGACCACCTGTTGAAAACCCCTGCAGTACAGTACAGTACAGCACAGCACAGCACAGCACAACGAAAGCATGTGGGCCAATTTCTCTTACACACTAAACATTGTAGCGTCTAGTCCACTGGTGTCAAACATAAGGCCCGCGGGCCGGATCAGGCCCGCGCAATGATTTAATCCGGCCCCAGGCTTGTAGAGCAAAAATGTCTGAGTCTATCAAAAAAAGTAAGTCTCTAGCACGTTCCTGTCAAAAGTTATGATTGTTTAAAGAAATGCTTCCAAGTTCTCTTCTCTGAGCACTAGTCCAGTAGCAGTAACCTGAGTCCGCCAGATGGGGCAGCAGAGAGAGGAGTATTCCCTCCTCCTCTCTCTGCTGCCCCATCTGGCGGAGTCAGGTTACTTCACCAGCATGTGGGTCTATGAGGGATTATTCAGATCACAGCTTGGCTATTTAAATATAATAATATGGGTAATAATAATAATAATTCAATTCAGAGTTAAAAATATACTGTATTTTAGAAGCATTAGTTATTTTTATTCATTCATTATTTTTGAATGTTCAATGATCCATCACTTCAATAAAAAGCAGGTCTGCATAAAACCATGGGTTTTGTAGCCATTTACAAATTTCAGCTAAGAAGCTATTTGATTTTTGAATGGTTTATTGGCACACTGTAAATAAAGTACCACCCATAGCAAAGGTCTTAATCTAGGCTACAAGTATAAAACCAATAATGAAAGTCATTAATAGCTATTAATAGTAATTAATGCAACTGACCCACCGCAGCGTGACTGGCACCGCGGCGTGACTGGCACCGCGGTGCTCCGGCCCCGATGAAGTCACATTAAGTCCAATGCGGCCCCTACCCCAAAATGAGTTTGACACCCCTGGTCTAGTCTATTCACACTGCCATGCCTGCATGAGGGAGTTCTCACTGATATACCATTTCAGCGATCATATATACTGTCTGGGTAATAATAACATAAAAACATCTGGGATCTTCCATGCTTTAAAACAAATATTGCAATCCCCACCTATTTGTTATAACACAATACTGCCATTTTCTAGCCACAGTTTCACCCGGTTCATGGCGTCTTGAGGTACAGACAACAAACTACATAACCTATTGGCCTGAATATAAAATAGAAGCGAGCATCCAATAGAAATATCCATAAAATGGAGTCGTCTTATATTTAGGAACTATATTATTTGACATTCAAAGTTCTTTTTACACAAAAGAGTCTTGAGAAATGAGGGTTGTCTTATAACCAGGGTAGTCTTACTGTGCATTTGAGACAATACGGTAATTTTCCTACAGGGTTGTTCTCCCTCCATCGCCCTCTCCTCTACACTACACTCCTCTCCTGTGTGTGAAGTTTGCCTGGTGCCAACAGCTGTATCTGTCATTACACTAGTGTTTTCTTCGGTCTGTGTGTGTGCGTGTAGCCATGTTGTGCGTGTGTGTGTGCGTGTGCGTGCATGTTATGAAATACAGCACTATGAACCGCAGTAGAGTACAACAAACTATAGTAAAACTCTACAACAGGGTGTCTAAGCAACATAGCAATATTATGAAGTCGAGTGAAATGCGAACAAAGCGGTATTCATAAACATCATTGTCTATTAATGTATAGCAGTGTGTTCTGCAGAAAATGCCTCCAGGTGCAGTCAAATCAATCATATGTCCATGCCATATGACGACATACTGTATGACATTAAATTCCAATGAAAGCCTCACAGTCTGTCAACTGGCATATTGGTAATACTCCATCTCAATAAACGTCTCTGTAAAACTGCCTAAACTGTCATCTCTGTTCATTTCGGATGAGAAAGAGGACAGGATATAGGAGTGTGTATGTGGGGGTCATATCTGCTGATACCCTGGAGGAATTATAGGGCCTGTTATCATCATACTGTATAGCATGTAAAGGGATAGGGAGAGAGGGGGGTGAAAGAGAGACAGAGAGAGAGCTTTGGGCTGACACAATTATGAAAATTCACTAGACGATTAATTGTCACTATTGTTTGGATTTTGGGCCAAAAAAGGTGCAGCTATATGATATATAATAATTTCCATGATCTAATAGCTTGCTCTGTATTAGTGATACGGCACCCCCTGTTGGTACTGTAAACATAGGGACAGGTGTACATTGTACAGGTGGGTAATGGACATAGGGACAAAGCCAGGCCTT